>NDGN011439804.1:0-14924 GCA_002564285.1 Tympanoctomys barrerae
AACTCAGGCCTTTGCGCTTGCCAGGGAAGCACTTATTCCACTGAGCCATCTCCCCGACCCAACATTGCATTTCTTATGGCAGTAGGAAATGGAGAGCCACTTGGGTAAGGATATTAGTCTCCTTAAAGCATTGTGCATTTCTGACATACATTTTGGCCAGAGAGAACAAGAGGCAGGGCAGAAGGGGAACAAGAGAGAAGTGGGAGGGGAAAGAGGACAGTGCAGTAGTCCCCAATTCTTGGATACTGTGTCTTTTCTACTTTGGTTGTTCATCAGTGAGCATCTTCACGGCATGGTGCCATTCAAACCCATCAAACTGGAAAAGTCTTAGTGCAGTTATAAACTGCACCTTCGCATCAAGGTCCACTCACAACATAGTGCTGCCTTCATTAGGAAAGTTCTAGGCACTCTGTGGGGGAAATACCACAGGCAGGGCCAGGAAGGGGTGAGAATAATTAAAAAGAGGAATAAACCCTCAAGGCTGCTTCTTTCCTTCTATGCTTCCCTCAGGGACAGCTGCAATGTTCTTGGCAATTCACTTGGTGAAACAAAGGTTTTTAGTTTACTCTGTTGGGTTTTTACAAGGGGGAAAAAAAAGAGTAGAAGCCCACCCTAGTAATTAGTTAATTCCCCTTCTGCCCTATGTAAAAAAAACAGAAAGCAACTTTTTCTACCTCAGGTGCTAAGCATCAACTGAACTGGAGGAGGTTAAGCTAGGACTACCTTCAGCTTCTGGCACGATCCTGATTGAAGGCTTAGCTATCCAACTTCCTTGAGAAGTTCCAAGTAACAGATTTGTTCAGGGTTGTGATTCTTCTTCAATGTTTTATTTACTTCAATGCAGTCAGTAACCTTTCTGTCCCTAACTCAATTCTTAGCTATTAATGGAAAGGCAACTATGTGGGTTCCAAATTATTTAGAGAGGGCAAATCCTTTATTAAGGAACCGACTTGGAAAGAAAGTTCACATTTAACAGCCCATGATACCCACTCCTGTTGGCAGATAAACACTGGGGATTAATCTCTAAAATTGCAATACAGTTCTTGAATCGGCTAGGATATTTTACTGATTTCTAATTTGGTATTTAGGCAGAATATTTTTACTAATCTACTATTTTAGACTTTACCAACCTACTGGTGTTAGAGTGCTTACATCAACTGCTGCACTTTATGTGGTACTAGGGATTGAACTCAGGGCCCTGCACTTACTTGCCAGGCAAGCACTTATTCTACTGAGCTATCTCCCTAATCCTCTGGGTGTTTAAATAAACAGTTCCCTCTTTCAAACCATGACCTGGGTCCAGAGTGATAAAGCAATTCCTACAGGTTGCACAGCTATCTATTAAGAAGGAGTAGCTACTATACTGCTACCCTTGGGGATATTCTTCATATTGTTCCTTACTCCATGGTGAAACAATGGGAAATATTATACTGGTGTTTGCTAATATACTCTGTGAATATTCTTAGCACTGCCTGGTTCTCTGTTAACTTTGGTTTGTAACCCCAGAGTAAAAGCTAGTCATGACAAACCACCTCAGGGTAGAAATAAGTCCTAGCTCTAATTTCACTACCAGCTTCTTGTCATCAAGTAGGATGGCAGAGATATATTGCATAAAACCTCATCTAGCAAACATGGATGGAGATTCAGACACACACTAAATAAGATAGCACAAGAGGACCACGTGTTTCCTATTCTACCTGGCTGCGAAAGATGAACATGATAGGTGAGGAGGTGTACTCGTGGGATGCCGCAGACATAGTAAGACTGAGCAGGAGACACTTAGGTAGGAAAATACCTAAGAAGGACCAAGTACTGGAGCTGCTGGGGATTTGTACAACCTTCCATTTGCTTCAGATGACACCAGCTGATAGTTCCGTGCGGCCTAAGACACTGGACATGACACGCATTGATGTACTGTAGAACAAACAGTCACTCTGCACACCGTGAAGAAAAATGTCAGCGGAGGGCAGTTCTGCTTGTTGGGAAGGGTGAAATAAAAAAGCAAAGTAAATAAAGACTTATAAAAAAGGGTTTCCAGCAACATAAAGTTGTTGTTCTGTTTTAAAATATGGAAGTTATTGGTATATAAAACAATGACCACTACAAATCAGTTAATTGCTATGAACCATAAGGTGCAAGTAAATCTGTACATTAGATTTATCCAGTGTAGCACAGATTTGCACTGAAAACTTGCAAGTTACTCCTTAGAAAAAAATAACCAGTGGCAGATGAAATTCTGAACATAGTTTTCTTTAAATATAATACCTCAATACATTTAATAAAAGCAAGCTCTACAAAAAATCTTTTACATATCATACAAAATGTAGAGGTGCGTGCAGCTCACTGCACTACACTGTTCAGTTAGGTATCAGGAAGACTTGAAATTAGAAAATTATGCAATTTCTGTGGCTCTCCTCTCCACTGGGCACAGATCCTTGCTGGATTCTGCTCCTGATGTGCCCGCTACTTTACCCACGAAGTCCACCTCTTCCACGTAATGCTTTCTTCAGAAAACGCTGCCAGAACCTCTGATGCCAATCCACATCTGGGCTGCCTGATGAGCCAGGCCCCCTTGAAAACGTTGTGGAGTTGATTTTCTCTGCTGTGTCAGCTTCAACAAGCTGAGGTGACATTACAATGCTGTTCGTGAAGACGGCCCCCTTGCTCCGACGGCGTGGAGGTGAAGAAGAGTCTGGATACGGTATTCCTGAGCGCCAGACTGAGTAGTCAAGGTCAGTTTTGTTCAACAAATGTCCTGGCAGATGACAGTGAGGTGTGACCATGGTTGTGGCATGTGACATGCACTTTGGAAACAATTTTTTCTACTTAAAAAAAAAAAAAAAAAAGGCATGACAGTCTTTGCACTGTTACGTATCTGGCGAGCACTCGTCTGTGACACAGACTTCGGGCTGGCTTTCCCCACCCGCTACGGCCTCCTCCTCGACCTGCTCATCGAGGGGAATTTCAGTGGACTCCGAGTCCTGGGTGCACAGGGTCTTGGAGTCACTGCAGCTAGTGTCTTCTTCTACTTGGCTTCCACTGTCCTTTTCGGTGTCTGACTCCCCATCTTCCTCTAAAGTGAGTTCGAACTGGAATTTCTCAGTCTGGCCCTGCGGGCCCTCCTCCTGGTCATCAGGTGCAGGAGAGGGGCTCTGAGGGATTGTGCTTTGGTACCATTCCCGGTTGTCCTCCAGCGTGTCCAGAATGTCCTGGGCATCAGGGTGTACAAGGTCTGCCCACGTCTCCCAGAGAGGGTGGGCAATGTAGTCGATGAAGCCCACCTAGTGTAAAAAAGAAACCCAGTGAGTCTCAGTCTCTTCACACCATGCTGTCACAACTCTTCCATTTATTAAAAAAATATAAAATATACGAAGTGTATATGTTGAGATATGCCTTTATAACTTTTTGCTTCATGGTGTCATGAAGCTTATATAAAGCCTATTTATATAACACCTGCCTCGCAAGCACAAGGTTCTGAGTTTGATTCCAAGTACCAAAAAAAGTTAAACCATAGTTATAATAGGCTATTTTAAGCTTTTAACAACTTTGATCACATCAAGAAGTCTATAGTTTTAATCTTCCATCTGACTGTTTTTTATCTCATCATTTAAATCTTCAGGGGCCAGGGTTTGATCCCAGAGCCTGTCATACCAGCCCCGGCCCCAGGGCGTGCTGACATCTCCAGTGAGACTGGGCGTGGTGGTGCACCCTTGTAATCCCAGCTCTTGGGAGGCTGTACATAGGAGGATCACTCTAGTACAGTCTAGTAGTGAGACCCTGTGATTAGAGTGTGATGGGAAAAACGCACGGCAAGGGGAACTAGGCCACGGCCCACGGGTGGCACACTGAACCGGTAGCTACTGATCTTAGTGGAATAAAATACTACTGGAGACAGCAGAACACATCAAGGATGCTACAAGCTGGGGAAGGTTAGCTTAAGGATTTACACAGTAGGGCACAGCGCCTGGACCTTACTTTACAACATTTAGTTCTCAGGAGAATCTGGAGACTGAAGTCAAGATGGTCCTCTACACCCTGCGAATATGGCCAGGATGATCGTGACAACATAGGCATGTAAGACTCTGAGTCATCAGGGTGGACTCAAAGCGTGAAGGCAAAAGTGACGGTATCGAAATGAAGCAATTTTGCTAATCGAACCCTGTGAGCGGGGCATGCTGCACAGATAAATGTTCCCTGCTCCTAGCTGCGGCCCTGCTCTCTTTGGAAGCAGTGCGGGCCGAGTCGCGGATTACCTGGGATTTCTCCACAGATGCATTGTGCTTGTCACACATGGGGCTGATCTCCATGCCGCGCTCCCGCTCGCGGTCTCCCTGGCGGAAGAACTCCTCCATGATGCGGTCCGTCCACTGGCGGTACAGCTGCAGGGGCTTCGTGGGGTTGCTCAGGTCTGCGCAGTGCACCATATTCTGAAGGACCTGAAACAGACGGAGGGGTCTGCTGTTTAGCACCTGCTCTTTTTTTTTAAGCTAGAAATTCACAATGGATGACTGGGACACTTAAAAATACATGTAGGGTAAGATTTATCCCAAGTAGCTAGCCATGATGCGTCTGTGTGCGGTTCACACTTGTATTAATAGATTCAAATTATTCCGCTTCTACTGCATCTCAGCATCATAAGAGCAACTGTTTATGTACGTGGTTGATTAGATGTAGGCCTACTTAAGTGGCTGGTTTTCTGGAACTTTTTAAAAATGTATATGCAAATGAAAAGACTCACAGCATTTTAACTTGTCAATTCATAGGAATAAGAATGTGGGTAAAAATCCTGTCTACTTACTAACATGGGAGAAAGGAGAAATACCTCTGATTAAAGCTGAACACTCAGACCCGTGCATGTACACACACCAGTACAGGACGAGTTAGCGATTTACCTGGATCCTGTCAGAATAATTATCAAGAAGGAGAACTCCAGAACTCGTCACTTTCTTAGTTTCAACCATCGTTTTCAAATCAGCTAGTAGATTCATGTGTTTTGACATGTCTGTTGCAAGTACCTTAAAAGACAAAGAATATTGTATTAGGTAAAGCCCAGAAGAAAAAGCCAGAATCTGAACATGGAAATACTTTTTGCAGAATCTAGGGATTGGAAGAAATTACTATGATTTCCCAGGACTGCATGGAAATTACTCCTCGTGAGGCAGCCTTTCCAGAAACCAAGGTTTCGGGAAACACAGAAAAGCATGTTTGACACGCAGCAACTTCAGGTCCTGACCACTTTTCATGGTGAGAAAAGGGCCGATACCTGGGTGGTGAGGTTGATACTTCATTCATTCTTTGGGGACTACAATGTGGTGAATGGATTCTAACAAGCTGATTCAGAGCTGTCCACAAATGACTTAAACCACATTCAGTTTAACTTTTTACTTGTGCTGGGTAGAAAATTCCTGCATTCATTATGTACAAAACTTGATAATCATTTCTTCATAACCAGAGATTTGTCACGGGATCTGTTCTCTCTAAAGTCACAAACACTTAGCTGAAAATGGTGGTGCACACCTGTAATCCCAGCACTCGGGAGGCTGAGGCAGGGAGATCATTGGAGGCCAGCCTGGGCTACAAAGTGAGTACAAGGCCAGCCTGAACTACATAGTGAGATCCTGTCTCAAAAAGGCAAAAAAAGAAAAAAAGAGCCATGAACATTTCTAATTGGATTAAAAAAAAAAAAAAGAAAGAAAAAGATGGAAAAACTCATTCAAGTTGCAGCTCATGCCCTGTGCTTTTTGTTTATCCATCTTTGTCTATCTCCCACCAGTCAGGAGGAACTCACAGTAAAACTTGCATCATTATACTTCAATCCAAACTTCTAGAAGTAGAAAACTAATTATAAAACGTCACCAGCTCTGCAGGACAGATTCTAAAACTGAAAGGGCATTAATAGGCCTGGAAATGCAAACCTTCCTTTTACTTGATACTCTTTTGATTGCATTTTTTAAAGCACCTTACACCAAGGTAATTTTTTGCCCTTTGGTTTTCATTAGTTACTCACAATGTCAATGACCATTTTCCTTAAAGATTGTCTTTGCTTTTTGGTCAAATTCTGGAAAATATCACAGTTTTCTTCCTGAAGCAATTTAAAGCCCACAGCCAAGTGGTGGTTCTCTAGGACAGAGGAGTCATTGTACATCAAGGCAAGTTCAGAGTCTGAAAGAAAAGGACACGGCAGCTCACAAAACCGCTCAATTAGAAGTACGTTATGTTCTTTAAATTGTGCAATACTCTGGGCATAGGATGCAATTTTCCTCAGCCTTCTCTGACACCTCTACCAGTATCAACAACATCCGGGACAGAATACAGTAAGAGCAGAAAAGACACTGAACGCTTAGGAGTGGACGCCAACACCTCTGAGCGGGCCACATCACTCTGTGGGCCGCATCTCCTTTGGCGGTGAAAGACAAACCACATGGGTTTTACTCCCTTAAGATCTGCAATTAACTCTCTGTCTCAGTAAACTATGGTGTTGTTCTTTACATGTGCAGAAGATAACATCTTCTGTCCTGATAAATCTGTATTATCTACCCTGCAATTTATGTAATCCAAGGCTCATGGGACGCACAGCTGTCTACACTCAGAATGGGCGTGAGACTAGGAAACGTGTGAACAATACTAGGTTGCTTTTTGCAGCCCCAGTTTCTTCCAGTGCCTAGTACTGAACATCTCCACTTCGCTCATCATTCCCATTTCTTCTCCCAAGTAGCCGGGCACTTCCTCATCACAGGTAAACTGCACTTCCCACCTGCTGGCCCATGGCTTGGCACAGAGCGGCTGCACCCGCTGTCTGCGGGCCCCGGGCGGAGACCACACCGCACCCTCACACTGCCAGGTCCTGTGCGTCAGGCAGAAGGAGATGCTGCCTCTTCCTGCCAGCGGCAGATGCAGTGAGAAAGCAGCCACTCAAAAGCCCTGACTCGTGCTTCCCTCTTTCCTCTTGTCACCGGAAGGGCTAACAGCACACACGCTTGGTCTTGTCACTGATTCACAGAACACACATCTGGAAGAAGGGTGCAGTATCACTCCCATCTGGAGAGGGGCACAGGAGAGACTAGGGCCCTCTCTCTCCTAGGAGAGGCTAGGACGGTCTTGGAATGCTACAGGTAGAAACTGGCACTGCTAAACTTTTGCTGTCAACCTATAGGAAGAGCGATGTCTAGAGGAGTAGCGATTTCTGTTCTGTCTTGTTTTGTTTCCAGATAAAGCGACAATGTTCATTTTTTAAAAGGCAGTATCTGGTCCAGTCTTTTAAATGATCTACAAAATATAAAAGCTTCTAAGGAGGGTTAAAATATGTTAAGAATAAAAAATTGAAACTAAGATCTTGCCACAAGTATTATTTTCATAGTAGAATCATATTAAGTAAATCTATAAAAGAAGGCATGTTTTCTTTCTCTCTTTTTTAATGTATTTAGGACAGGGTCTACAGGGTCTCACTATGTAGATCAGACTCATAGTGATTCTCTTGTTTTCAGCCTCCCCAGCGCTGGGATTACAGGCGCATACTACCACGCCCAGTCTCAGCGCAACCGGGGGGCGGGGATGGCACGGCATGCTGAGGATCGAACCCCCGGCCGCTGTACTTGGAAGGCATGTTTTCTAATTTAGAAATAATGCTCAATTCATCTATTAGTGTCTTTGAAAGAAATGAATATGCATGAAGATAAAGGGCGTGATCAGAAGAACTGAATTGGCCTTAGAGGTTCTAACTGGCTTTTATGCCCATAAAGAAAGACACCTGAGGGCTGGGTACAGTGTAGCTGAGCAGCACTGTACATGCCCAGCGAGTGTGAGGGCATGAGTTTGAGTCCCAGTACAAAAAAAAAAAAAAAGAAAGAGAAAGATACCATAAATAACAGTTACTGAGCTTGCAGAACACACGAAAACTGCTGCTTCAAGCAGGTGAAGGGGCTGCAGGAGGGCAGCTACAGCAGAGAGGTCTACAAAACGGTCGACCCAGGACACTCGCTAAGCCTGCTGGGAATGCAGTTGAACAGATCCAGATTGAACAGAAAGGCTGGGCAGTGATTCCTGATTGGACTGGTGGTTTCCATGACCCCTTGAGTCTCTGTCATAAGAACATGGGGCCGCCAGTAGGTATTTAAGTGAACAAATGTTACCACTGAAGAGCTTGGATCTCAAGGTAGTCATTTACTGTTCTACATGTCTTTAAAACTATAGGCATAGAGTCACATTTAAAAGAGATGGCCATATTCTGTAGCTTCTCAGACAGTTTCCACAAAAAGGACTTTGAAGTGGTGTTCTGGGAGGTTCACGAATGATCACCCTTTGGTCCAATGTTTAGCAAACAGAGGCAGAGAAGCTCACTTGGGTGCTGTTTGGGTTGAAACCCTTCCTTTAGGTGCACGCTATCTCCTCCCTGAAGCACAAAACAACTGCTCATTTGCAGAATAAGTTAAATTCTTATTCATCGCCATTTACCTTACTGGTCCTAGCCCTGTACCAATCTCTCAACAGGTCTTCCTCAAACCTCACCAACTTATTTAGAAACTTAGGCTCCTTGATGGTTAATGTTGATTGGACTGAAGAGCCACCAAGAAATTTGCAAAGCACAATTCGGGGGTGTCTGTGGAGGTGTCTCTAGAGATGACTGGCACACGGATCAACAAATAGGCTGCTGGCTGAGCCGACAGAAGGCTAAGAGAGGCTTTTCCTCTCTCTGCTTCCCGGGTGCAAGGAGGGGGCCAGCTTTCCTCAGTCAAGCTCTCCTACTGCAATGTTTCTGCCTCTCAAAAAGGCCCAGCAGCAACAGAAAAAAGATGACTATGGACCAGGATCTCTGAACCTGCAAGCCCGGTATTTCCTCCTCCTATTGCTGTGCTCAGTTATTCTGTCACAATAATAAAAAGCTAACATGAGCCCCTGTATGAAGTTACAGGTTAGGACTTTAACATGCTTCATTGTCTGGTCTGTCCTACGTTCTTCGGTTTTCCTCATTTCCAAGTGCAAATGGGGGACGCACACCCTAAAACCACACACTGTACTGTGTTGCCTGTGTAGTGCACCTGATTAATGCTCACCCCATCTCTCTTAGGAAAATATTTACACTGAAGAAATTGAATCTCACACAAGACTAGTATCTGTGCTACTATCACCCAGCTGCTGGGACTAGGACTGGGACTAGGACTTAATAACAGTGAGTCTCTAAAGCCCACAGCTCTTATGCCATTATGATGGATGCGTCAAGCCAGAGAGGACAAACTTGCGCAGCGAACAGTGAAAGGCAAGCAAGTAAGCATAAACACAATCCCGTCAATGCCTGGCACACACTGATAACTTAACGGTAACTAAGTTCTCTACGTTACTGAGGGCCACGGGCCCGTGCATGCCTCTGCAACCTCAAACCCATCATTTTATGAGATACAGACCAACATGCTCAGGTGTTAAGAACTATCTTAGATCAAGAATGAATTAAATTTGGCTCAACAAAGTCCCACTAACACTGGCAAGAAAACCCACTCTATCTATGTGCCCCTTCTTCTCAGTTATGATTGGGTGGGAGGTGGAAAGGTATCATTTCACACTGAGAGCAGGTGCTCCATTCCTATTTTCCTTCCTGATTGCTGGACCCATGAATGTCAGCCACAGGAAAAACAGCCCCCGGCACTGAACACTGAAATCACACACGATCTGGACACTGCCTCAGCCCAGCCAGGTACGAGCACCTAGCTGATGTCATGACATGGGTCACAAATGGCCATTCAACCATTTTTTCAAGCCAGCTGCTTTCGGACTGTGGAGAACATAGTAGGACCAGTGAGTTCCATGAACATGAACTATGACTATACTTCTTTGGCTATGAAGTCTGTTTTCAGGCTAGAAGCAGTGCACTATGGGATACGACAGCAGCCCACAAGGTATTCATTCTCTTAAGTCCAAGGGTGGTTGTTTTGGCACAAACATTGCATGGAAGGCCAATCTGGTTCCAGAGAAAGTACTTATCCTACTGAGGATAAAGTGGTGCCCTTCCCATTATGGAAGTGGTCTCCATGTAATGAACTTGCCACCAGGCAGCTGGCTGGTCACCCCAAGTAATGGTGCAACGTGGGGGTTCGATGTTGGTCCTTGCTGCTGGCAAACTGGGCACTCCTCAGCAGCCACAGCTAGGGCAGCCTTGTCCAGAAGCCTGCACTGCCAAGCCCAGGTGTAGCCTCCATCCCTGCCACTATGGCCACTTTGTTGATGAGCCTACTGTGCTGTGACAGTGAGGCTAGGGAAGGAGGCTATGGGATGTCTCTAGAACAGGTCGTCCATCCCAACCATGGGATTATCAGTGTTCTCCTCTGCTGAGGCCACCCCTGGATGAACATCATATACTACACAAATGTCACTCCCCCTTCTTTTTCCTACTCAGAGATATTCATCCACATGCTCTAATCATATTTTTTCCACGTCACTAAGCATTTAGCCGAACAACTGGCTCTGACCCACGATGACTGTATACTCATACATCTGGACCCGCTTTCTTTTAAGAAAAGTGTATTGCAGAAAGTTTTCCCACTGGGAAGGTTTCCCTTCATCGCTGGCTTTTAAGGGTATTCCAGAAGGGGGTGATGGCTCTGCAGTTGGCCGTATCTCGGTGGTGACGGTGTACTGCACAGAACAATCTATAAACCAGGCCATCTGAATAGTGGCTACACAGAATCTCTGTAAGACCGCAGGTACAGGCAGGAGCAAGAAAGCAGTACAGGAGCAGCGGGGACCATAAGCATTTGGGCCACTCCATGTGCGTTCCGTGTGCCCTCAGTGTCTACTGGGCAATACCCCATACACATCACTCCCACTTCACGTCAGAGTGTTGTCATGAATGCTCACCCGTGTGGCTGGGTGAGTCAGTACCACATGCTCATAATGGGCAGCATGTTGTGTAGGGGACCAGGATCAAACATCAGGGTCTACTAAGGCCTAGTGGCAGGCCAACTACTAGCTCAAAAGGAAAGTGGTTATCTTTGGATGATGGCAAGCATTCCTCCAAAACCCCAGAGACGTGTGCCATGAGTCACCTGTACGGCTGTACCTCAGGCTGCCTACCTATCTGCTCCTGACAGTGAGCAGGACTGGCTCTGCGGAATCATACAGCCCTGTTACACAGCGGCCTGGCTCTGCTGTGGGGCCTTCCTTTCAGGTCACTTGGTAAATGGGCCAGAGGACACACCTGGAGGAGGAAGATGTCCCTAAAACCCAGGCCTACTAGTCAGTGCGCCTCTTTCTTGGTTGCAGAGGGGAACAGATGCACTGCTTAAGCCTTCATTTTAGAAGAAATGCATCAACAAGCTTCACACCACTGGAATCTTAGAATTTTGCTAAAGTGGAAAGAAAATGTCTCGAGGGTTGGCCAGCTAGCTCAGTGGACTAAAGCACCTGCTTAGGGCAGCGGCCCCGCACCCTGGGTGCACTGAGACAGGGATTGAGATTGGGTGTGGTGGCGCGTGTAATCCCAGCACTTGGGAGGCTGTGAATAGGAGAATCACTACGACTCCAATCCGTATAGTGAGACCCTGTAGACTCTGTACCAAATACATAAAAACAAAAGAAAGTCAATTTTAGCTGGATTTCCTTCCTATTCTACTCTCACACTTTAACAACAGATACCCTAGGTGGCTGGGAGTTCATTTTGCATTGTAATTCAGCCACCCCCAGGATGAAATTCTACCTCTGATTTTCAGAAATTTTAACCCTGCTGAGAAATGAGACTTTCTCTGAGCATACCTTGAGGCATGTAGGCTACTTCTGCTGTGCTCCATCTTGAAATCCCAATCCCTGGGCCCCTGCTTTTACTTCCTCCTTGGTCCAGTACCATTAGGCAGGCCAACCCACGTCATCAGAGCCCTGAACTTTCTAGAAATACGGAAGCCTTCACGAACATCATCAGTTCTATCCTTGGGGCTTATAAGTGGTGAGGAGTACTCAAAGCAGATAGTTTGCGTCTCTCTAAAAATAGTTCACACTATGGATACAGGTATTCTCTCTTCAGCAATGGGAATAATAGCGTCTTCAGATCACTGGAGACCACAAAGCTAATTCCAGGAACCCCAGAGCAAGTGTAGAAACTCAGCCTTGATTCTGCGCCTCAACAGCCAGCCTCAGCACTGAAAGCTGTGAGTCGGAGCACCAGTGCAGTAGCAAGAAGACGCAGATTCTTATGCACACCTACGTATTTCAGGGATTGGCTCAGGTGATTATGGAGAACCAGGAACACCAGGCTTGCACATTTTTACCAATAGAATGCCCTTTCCTCACACTCTTGCCAGAGCTGGATTTTTTAATCAGGGTTTTTAATATAGTTTTACATTTGACAGGTAAAAGTTTGATTTTGTTTTTTTTTTTTTTTTTTGCACAAATCTTTGTGAAGTATCACATTATTTTCTTGTTATTTAACTGTAGTCTTTAGTGATAACCGGTCTGGAATAAAGTTATCTTAATGCATATAAATTATAGCCCAGTCAACAAGAGTACCGGGCTGAAGGCCTGTGAAAGAGAACAGAGGGAGTGGGAGCAGCAGGTGTCAGCCCCAGTCCAAGCCTGAGGCTCCTGGCGACACAGCACTCCTGCCAGAGAGGGTGCCAAGGTCAAAGAGAGATTGCAGATCTGCCTCTCTCCTGAGCACTCGGCGGCTCACGTGGGACCCTTCTCAGTCTCATTCAAGCACCAGTTTCTCTTGCAAACATCCTCAGAGACCAGCCCAGAATCAGGTTTTACCGAGTCTCAGGGCAGTTCATAGCCCAGTCAAGCCGATATGCGACATGAACTATCACGTCCTCTTAGACTGTCAGCCTCTGGAGGTCTGACCTTTCTTGCTTGAGTATCACTCCAGTTCTTCATACACAGGGCAAATATTAGCTACCTGATAAATACTTGAGGACTGAATTGCAATTTATATGTATTAAAATAACTGTTTTAGACTGCTTCTCTCTCTACAGGCTACTCTTACTAATGGGAAAGTAATGTGATTCTTCGGAAAGATTCCTGCGAAATAAATTGAATTTTTCTTTTTTGTTTTTTACTAACAAACTTAAAATTGTTTTTGAAAGAGATGGCAAGAGTGTAGGAAAGGGGATTATTCTGTTGGCAAAAATGTGTAAGCATTCTGGCAGGTCAAGAAGCAGTTTATACGCATCAATACCTAAAATTTAAAAAAAATTAACTCTAAGATCATCACACAAGCTCAAAGCAACACAACAGAAAAAATACATCACAATACCCAAGCAGAGAGATAGAGCTAATTGAAGTAAGCTGGCCCAGCGAGGTCACTGAGCTGACAGCATCACAAGAAAATCCCTTTTTGAGGCTCTGCATTTGTATCTGAGGGAGGCTGGACAGAACCAGAGACCATGCTCAGCAGAACCGACAGCTCAGAGGACAGAGCTTCGAATGGCTTTCTACTCTCTTTATTTTCCATTGTTTCTATTTTAGAAGAAAAAAATGATTACTTTTATAAAAGCTTAATTAAATATTAAAATATTTTAAGCTTTGTTTTTATAAAAGGACAAGTACTCTAGGCTAAGAGAAATATAGGGCCACGTCACAAATTTGCCACCCTAGCGCATGTAAATAAACGTATATTCTATAAACCACTGCTCGACAAGACATATTTTTAGGACTAAATTAAACCCACATTCATGCTATCTGTTTTCTGAAGTAAAATCAGTGTTTGAGGGAAAATGAGTTAGAAATCACACAGGCATGGCTTTGAAGTCGACACTCAATCTCTCCTTTTTGGGTCGCAGCTGGAAAATAAGAACAGTCCCCTGCAAACCGTGAGAAGGACCATGGACGTACTGGAAGAGTCAGGTCCCTGATAGCAGCGCAAGGAATCTTCCGCGAACTGTCACTGGACACACACACAGTGGGGACTGACTGGAAATACACTTATAGCAGCCCTCAATCTAAGAGGGGACAACAAAGGGAAAAGAGGGTACACCGGCAGAGGAGTAGGCTGCTTAAAAGGCATGGCAGGGGGTACAGAATGACTGGGTTTTTACGTGATGGTAGGAATTTCCACAGGGTGGAGCGGAGCCGATCCCAAGAGTAAGAACTACGCTCTCACTGGCCTTACAGCCTCGCGAGGCTTTAGAAAATGACTGCACACTACACGAGGTCTCTACGCTGCGACAGAAGGAAGCAAAGTTCTTCAACTGACTTCTCAGCAAAACATTTTCCTACAGCATGAGGAGAGGAAGTTGTGACCGTAATCCCATTCTAGCTGCCTCTGTGAAAAGGTTAAGCCCCTTGCCTGGCTCCTGCGGTCCACTCGCCCTCTCCAGCTCAACCTGCATTCTTTTCCTCTGCAGCACCGGGTTTCCTCTTGTGCCCCATGTTCACTTGTTGAGCTTGGTCTTTTCTAGCACAATAGAAACACTCACAAGCCAGGGCTCTGTCCTGTTCTCTCTGAATTCCTAGTGCCTAGATGATCAGGATCTGACACTTAGACTCTGAGGAAATTCTTGTTAAATAAATGAAATGTGTAGCGTAACCTATATAATCACATTTGTTAAAAATGAATTTATCGCTTTTATTTAAAATTTTTTTTATGCGTTTAGTACAGGGTCTACAGGGTCTCACTACACAGATCGGGCTCATAGTGATCTTCCTGTTTTCAGCTTCCCAAGTGCTGGGATTATAGGTGTATACCACCACATCCAGTCTCAGTCACAATCTCAGCGCCCCAGGGGGGTGGCTGGCATGGCACACTGGGATTGAATCCTTGTCCCTGCATCTGCCTAAGCAGGCACTTTAGTCTGCTGAGCTATCTTGTTGGCCCCTTATTAGTATGAGGAGCTAGGTTTATACAGAAAAATAGAACTCTATATAACTCCATTGTATAACTGTAAAAATACACCTTTTTAAATTTATTTTAATTTTTTTTTTTTTTTTTTTTTTTTTTTTTTTTTTTT
>NDGN011439807.1:0-10003 GCA_002564285.1 Tympanoctomys barrerae
CCCCTTGGTTCCACTAAAAAAAAAAAAAAAGAAAAGAAAAGAAATCCAGAAGAATTCATCTTTGAGGTGAAGAAATGTACAGAATACCTTAGATGCTGTATTTTATTCGTAGTTTCCCTCTTCTGAATTCATAAAATTGATGTAAGATTTTTAAATACCATTTAAAGGCTCTTTTCAACACACACAACACTGACATATTAATAAACTACTGCGCACAGGTGAGGTCGGACCTCATGCCTGGGCAGCGCTGAGTCCCCTCGAGCATCGGGCTCAGGCAAGATCAGCTCAGGGACAGAGGAAGGGCCTGTGCCCCCGCCACACAGGGCGGGGACACGACGGTTTATTTCCAGATACAATTCTAACAAGCAACAATCTGTGTAACTACAAGGTACTCATGTTTACACTGAAAACAGAGAAAACAGAACTCAAATCTAGATGTGTTTTGTAACTCACATCTCACTCAAAATGTAACTTTAAACATTTCAAATAAAATTATCCCTAGAATAAAATGCCTTATGCAATTCTTCTCATAAGGTAACAAGACCACACAAAATCATTTAAAAAAATCACCATTTTGTTTTTTTGTTTTTTGTTTTTTGTTTTTTGTTTTGTATGAGGAATTGACTCAGGGCCTTGAGCTTACCAGGAGGGCACTGTACCATTGAGCTATATCCCTGGCCTTCAGGATTCTGGAAAATGTCAAAGGCATACAAAGAATTAAGGAGCTTTAATTCAAAGAAAACTACTGAAGATGAGAGGTAAGAAGAGGTGTGACATTTTAACCTAAAACCATCCCCATACACCACCTCCCCAGCTCCCTCTCTTCAGTAGCTGGGCCAGGGCCCAAGAGAGGAAGCATGAAAACCACCACCTTAGCTACGGGAGGGGACGACTTGATGCGGGCAGTGCGGAGAAGCATCATTTCCGTGAGCAAACTCGGTGGCGACAGTAGAAGGCCATTAGCACAACCACCTGGAGTTGGCATCCTGGGCCAGGAAAATCATTGCCCAGTCAACACTGCAGTCATGAATACCACGCCTTCATCTTACCTAGTCCCAAAAAGAGGAGGCCTGTCATTTTTTTCTGCCCTTCCTACTCAAAACTACTACTTCTCACCCACTAAGAAAAACTTCAATACATCCAATGGCAAACAGATTAGATCTACAGATAGATATAGACAGAGACAGTGTTTCAGTGGGGACATTATTCTACTTTGGTTAACCAAAGATCACTGTATGTAAGTCTTTTTCAAGGGGAGAGGAAGGGAGTGGGGGGATAACAAAGATCGAACTCAGGACCTTGCCCTTGCCAGGCCGGCGGCACTTATGCCACTGAGCTATCTCCCCAGCCTGCTATACTTAATTCTTAATTCTCACTTGGTTTCTAATCAGGTGAAACTTCAAAAGGGTTAATTTTGCGAAAGGGTTCATTACAAATAGTAATTTAAAAATATAAGATTCAAAAACAGCTAGAATATTTGTCTAGAAATTAACTCTTCTCTTGGCATCTTGTAACCTGAGGCTGGAGAACTGAAGTATCTTTCTTAACTCACAAGTTCCACCTTACTAACCCCCACGCAGTTCTCATCATGTGTTGTCCAGAAAAAATGAGAATGCTGACCTCATAAAGTCAAGCTATGTAATAGTCAAATGGCATTTTCCTGCACCGAAGAAGGTAGTAAATTGTATTACTACTACTGGTAAGAATATTAATAATGAAAACTAATGTTGTTCACCAGAAGTTTTCTATGCTTTATACTTATATTTTAAAATATTTACAATGTTTTTATGTTTTGCCAACATTAAGATTTTTTCCCTTTTGTTAGTATATATTTGCAATACATAATACATAGATGGTGGGGAGTCAGCGTGCACACACACACTGCTGCCTAATCCACTGTGCTTCCCTTCCTCTCCAATTTGGCCCTGTCCCCACAGCCCTTTCCCATCTCCTCATCTATGTCCATGTTTCCCGTCACCTCTTATTTCACCCTTTATTTATTTACACCTTGGGTTTCCTATATTAAGAGAAACCTTTGGGTATTTAACTGTTTATTTATTTCACTTAGCATTACAGTCTCTCCATTTTCCTATGAATGACTCAAATTTATGCACTAAGGTGGATTTGTTTCTGCATCCCCAATTCCATTCCACTGGTCAGTACACTGGCCGTGTGTACACATGTATCACAGTCCCTGATCTATTCATCTGCTGATGAGCATATAAGGCTGCTTCTAAGATTTAGCTATTGTGAGTCATGCAGCTGTAAACATGGGTATGCATGTATTCATGTAATATGTCTCTAATTTTCAGGAAAATAACCAGAAGACATACAACTGGGCCAAATGGACTCCCTTTTTTTAGTTTTCTGGATAATGTTCAAACTGATTTCCATAGGGGCTGCACTAGTTTACAGTCCCACCTAAGAAGTTCATTTTTCCTCACAACCTCACCAGTATCGGTTCTTGGTAATACTTAGATCTGTTATTCTGATCTGCACTTCTCCAGTGGCCGAAGACACCACAGACTTTCACCATGTGCCGTTTGTACTACTTTCTCTTTTGAGAAGTGTCTATTAATTTTATTTTATTTTTTGTGCATCTATTAATTTTAATTGCCCTTTTGGAGGGAGTCCATTTTGGGGAGTACTTTACATATACAAGATATTGGGCTTCTGTCAGAGAAATAGCCAGCAATTTTTTTCCAGTACTGTAGAGTGTCTCTCCAGGCTGCTGGCTGTTTCCTTTGCTGTGCAGCTTTTTGATTCGATATGCTACATTTGCTGACCACTGGTGTTAGTCCTTGAGCAAAAGTGATTCTATTCAGAAAGTCTTTGCCTACGCCTATGGCTCCAGGGGTTTGATCTATTCTATATCCCGGCAGACTTGGTGTGTCTATTTTCACAGCGAGGTCTTAGATCTATTTTGATTTCATTTTAGTCTACAGCCATACCACCCTGAATGTGCCCGATCTCATCTGATTTAATTTTAGTGTAAGGTAAGAAATATGGGCCTATATTCATTTCTCTGTATGTGGATGACCAGTTTTCCTCACATTTGTTGAAGAAGTGAGGATATATTGCTCCAGAATATATTTTTGACCCCTTTGTTGAAGAACAGATAGATGGACGTGTCTGGGTTTTTCTCTGCATCTTCAGTACTGTTCCACTGCTCAGTATATTTTGTGTCAGTACCCTGTTGTCTTTATCACTGTAGCTTTGTAATACAACTTGAAGTCCAGGATTGTAGTGCCTCCTGCCTTGTTTGTATTGCCCAGGAATGTTCTGGACACCCTGTATCTTGGGATTTCATACAAATCTTAGGATTTTGTTCCTCGTTCCATGAAAAATGCTGTTGGCATTTTGATTGAGATTGCATTAAATCTAAGTATCTCTTTTTTTTTGGTAATATGGCTACTTGGTAATACAGTTTTGCCCATCAAGAAACAGTGTATTTTTTTTATTTTCTTACACCCTGTTAATCTGTTTTTTTCAAAGATTACTGTGTGGTAGTTTTCATATGGTGAATAGGATTGTTTTCCTGGTTTCTTTCTTAAGTGGTTCAGTGTTAGACAAGTTATTCTCTACAATGACAAGAATAAGAAGTATATAAACACATTTATTTGAACATAAAACTAATCTTCAAAAAGAGAACCTGGATCTTTTTCCGTTATTATAATAAATGTGGAAAATAAAGCAATTTACCCTCAACTGTGGGAATACCTTCTGAGCCTATCAATAGGTTACCATGTAGTCATTAAATATACAGTGGTTTGAATACACAATGGTTTGAGAAATAAATATGAAGATTCATATTAAATGAAGCATTATTTTTACTGCAAATGCATGATGAAATTTAAAAAAAAAAAAAATTCCTTTCACTAAGCCTAAAACACACAGGCCTGAATTGGTATATATTATATTCATTACCTATCTATATGTCATATTCAAATTGTATGAGAAAGTTCAGAATCTTTAAAAATAAAGATATAAAATCAACTGAGTCATACACCAAGATCAATTTTCATGGAGAATATCAATTAGCTTTCTAAAATAATTTGTAAATGTGGTGACTTCCAAGAGACTGTTAAACAGTACAAAGGGTTATGATTGAGAATTAGTTTTATATTAAAATAAATGTGTTTATATGTACCTTCTATTCTCAACATTTGTGTTTATTTTAGTACTTGGAATATTTGCTATACCACCTCTGAGGTTAACACTTCCAGAGTAAATGAGAATGTAAACTAAATCATCCCAGATTCCAAGAATTCAAGCCAAGACTGAGATCATCATGTTAAAAATAGCTAACAGTGAAGTTGAAAGTTATATCTGTATGAGGTACTGTTCACACCCAAGTCAGAGAAAAATAGGAACACACGGTACATACTGGATTCTCTTAAAGCATTTTCCCTTTGGAAATGAACAGAAAGGACACAGACAAAATCCTAGAAATCTTTTCCTCCTAATCGATGTGGAAATAGTCTTTCTGAGATCTTGATTCAAGTTTGTAATATTAACAGCATATTCAAGCAGAAATTCTAGGTAGCAGATAAAAATTAAAAGATATTTACAAATTAAGGAGATAAGACATAGTACTTCTCCTTCCTACCATCTAGCTGCAGGTATTAGCAGATTGCGTTAGTTTAGGTTCCCCCAAACAAACCCTGATAGGATGATTCATACGCCAGCAGTTTGGGGAAATCCAGAAAACAGCATGGAGAAGCAGGACTGGGATGGGCCGGCAGCCAACAAATGATGTAAGATGAAGCTTACCGCCTGACAAGCAGCTGGAGCTCAAGCTCTGCTTAGTTACTTTCCTCATTGCTGAGACAAAATACCTGACACCAAAAGTTAAAGGTTTATTTAGCTCAGCTTGTGGAGGCTTCAGTCCATAATCGGTTTGCTCCATGGTACAGAGGCAAGGCACACTGGCAAGGCAAAGGGCAGCAGTTCATGGTGGTAGAAGACAAAGCAACAAGAGAGACAAGACTCTTTCTGTGCCTTATATTGTATGCAGCTAAACTCCCTAAGGCAGCTGTAGCACTCACACCCTTAACTGTAGGCAGAACTATGTCAAACCAATCAGTGGACTGATTCACTAAATACACAGTCTTAATGCCAGCATCACACACTCTAGAGTCAGCCACCTCTGAAAAAGCCCTACCTTTGACCACCTGAGGCTTTGAGGAGACATCCAAAGGCGAGCCAAAACAATCTCCTAGAAAACTCTGAGAACCAGTGTAAAATACACAGCTTCAGAGTCAGCCCAACCAGGGCCAGTCACTGGCTGAAGACTACCATGGATGTGAGCTAATTCCACGGCCCTTTCACTTTCAGGGGCTGGGACAGGGCGTGTGGGGAGGGTTTCGTAAAATGGTGGTAGGAGGCAGCCAAAAAAGGCAAAGAAAAGGCCTCCTGTCCCAAGGCTTCAGGGAGAGCCCTTGTAAGTGCTCAGGCAAAAAATCCTAGCAGGCAGTGAGAAGTGGAAACACTATAATGAAGTGCTACGGTACAAAGGACATGGGCAAGGCTCTGAGGACATCTAGTCAAGCCTAGTCCTAAATATAATCCCCACTATGAAATATGACAGGTAGGAGCAGGAGGAACATTTATGAAGGGTCAGGGCACTGCCCATATGATGATAATACCTTTCTGCCTAGGCCATGGATTAATGAATAAATGAATGGGCTATCTCAAGAACAGGTAGGGTATAAAGGTATTTGACAGCTGATGGAGACCACTATGAAGCGGCTCTGAGCGGGATTTAAAATTACCCATTTGGCTTGCCATATTCACTCATGAGTCTGTGCAAGGTCTAGGCTCCTTGTCTACAGATGGACAGCAGACTCGTAGTAACTGAACCTCTATGCATCACTGTCCCAGCTGAGGCCTGTAGTGGCTTGTGATGCTGGGACACCTCAAAGGAAAAGATAAGGTCACAGCAGCTGCAGACTCCACACTCCTACAAGAAATGTCAGTCTAGAGCTAAGGCAGTTCTCCTGACTGACATAATTCACTAATTGGTAAAATCTCTGAACTGACTCCAAAGGTTCTGCTCAGATTCCCACACTTTCCTCAGTGTCCCCCTCCTTTGTTTGAAAATCAAATAAACATGGGCCACCCAAAGTTCTTTATCTAAGCCTCCAGAGAATCTCAAATTCTATTAGAAGGTTTTGAACTTCCTGGAGCTCTAAAATCATAACACTGGCCTCCTTCATGTAAGCCTTCACCATCCATTCATTTGGAGGCTGCGGCCTGATCAGTCTGTGACAGCTAGCTTTCTGGAAACTGATCCCAAAGTAGTGACCACTCCAAAGTCTTTGTACCATTTTTTCACTCTCACCCACAATAAAATGCATGTCCCTGTCACTCCATATCCTGATCAGTATTTCATAGTATTAGTGTTTTGAATTCCATCGATTCCAAAGGTATGTAGTAATATTTCACTTTGTCTTAATTTACAATCCCTATTGACATATGTTGTACAGCATGTCATTAGGTCTCCTATCTACCTTCTTTGGTATCTGTTAGTCTTCAGCCTAGGATTTAATTGGAATGGCTGTTTCTAATGATTGAGTTTTTAATAGCTCTTCACACACTGTGGATAACAGTTCTTTGTCAGATGTTTCTGTACAGGTACCGTCTCCTGATCTGCAGCTTGTCTCCTAGGTTCCCTTGACACTGTGTTTCACAGAGAAAAGCATCATGAGCCGCGCTCGCTGAAAGGGTGCTATTCACCTGGGCAATGCTTACACAAGTATATGTAAGCTGGTTCCTTAAGATTTGTACCATTTTTTCTAAATATATTGTCCCTAAAATGTTGAAAAGGTGGTAATATACACAGTCATTAGAGACACTAGAAGACTTGGGAGATTCCAGGGTCACAGAAGTCCAAGAACATGATTTGACACAAGTTTTGGCTTTGTTCTTATGGATTCCAGTTCATGTCAACCCTGCTATTCACCACCAGATACAGAAATACACACCCTCTGTAGGCATCTTCCAATCTCTATCATAAATGCCTTGTTCTGTGTCATTGTTGGAAGTTCTAGCTCCCTGGTAGAACCCCAAACAAATCCAAGTGCCTAGTAAGATTCCAGTCTTTCCATCTAGATCCTGAACTATCTTCCCTTTCACTTACTGTAATCACCCATCACTATTATATAAATTTGGCACATTCTCTTCTTTCTGCCTAGAATCCAATCTTCCCCTACTCCAGGCTTTGCATAATTAGAGTCCACCTTCCCTGACAGTCTCAGTCTCAGGTACCTTTCTTTCGCAGCATTTATCATAGCGGTTTTACATTACTTTTTAATTATTTAATATCTCTCTCATTGTTACAAACTCACAAACAAGAAGACCATAATGGCTCTACTTACATAGCCCAAGCAACCAGAAAACCACCTGGAATGTGGATAAATAACTGTTGAATGAATACTTGTTCTGAGTTAAGCACTGTATTATTAAGTTTTCTTGTATAACAGTGAGGAAAAAAACCACTAAAACCTCCACTATTATCACTGCCATTTTGCAGATGTAGATACGTACTGTTGAGTGGAATGACTGATACCTTCTACTTATAGGCAAGGACAGATCACACCACCATGCAGTGTTAATTCTGGCATCCTCACTGGACTATAAAGGCAACTTAATAGAATTGGTTTCTTCATTTGATAAATTTAAAAGCTGGGATTAAAGAGGTAGTTGATTTAATACTATGAGGTTCCAGAAGATCCATTCAGGCCTTGAATTCAAGCCTTCATTGTCCCCAGTGTTCAGGTTCACCAACCCTACCATGACTGTCTGTAGAATAAACCCTCTATGTGTGTTATTGTCTTTCCAGAGATCGTAGAGTTGAAGGGAGACACAACACAGCTCCTTAAAAAGCACACAGCTCTCTGCTAATGACAAACACCATCATGGTTTATTTTTTAAGTAGCATCCTTTTAACATATCTCAAGCCCTTTAATGAAAGGGAATACAGAATGGGAAAATATTGTATCAGATCCTATTTATATGTAAAATGTTTTCAAATTACTGTACTGAACCTTTCATAAAGAAATGGAAGGCAAAAGAAATATAGTAAAGGAGGAAAGCAATTGGAGTAGCATTTCCCCTTCTGAGCATCAGGAACAAAACCAGAACCTGACATACAATTTAATTTTTAAAATATTAGGCCTCACTTTTAGGCATAGCAGCTCTCTAATATTTTACTCACAAAAGTTGGGTACTGGATATAAGTTTTTGAGAATGAACAGCATCTTCTACCTTTCTGAAGAAATCATAATTGAGGGGCCGGGGAGATGGCTCAGTAGAATAAGCGCTTCCCTGGCAAGCACAAGGGCCTGAGTTCAATTCCAGGTTCCAAAAAAAAAAAAGAACAAATCATAACTTTCCAGTAGAGTGATTTTTAATAACTGGATCATCCACCTAATTCCTAACAATTTTCTCTCAAAAATCACACCCAAAGAGGAAATAAATCCTAAAAGCAACTTTAATAGATTAGCCAGAGTTGGCTGTGCCATCTATTATTTTACCCAAAGTAATATAAAATGGGCTTTTTCAGCTACTGTTTCATTGCTTGCTTTTAATTCAACAGGCATTTATTGAACTATTACTAAGTATTAACTAAAAAAAATTGTGTTGGGCCCCACGAGATAGTGCAACGGTCTCAAGTGCCTGCATAGACAACCACAGGGACCAAGGTTCAATCCCTGGCACCACATGCCATGCCAGCCCCACCCAAAGGGCAGGGTGAGCCAGCCACAAAAAAATATATAAATAATAAAAACAACAAAAAATCAATAAATAAATAAATTGTGGCTTATTTCTATTTAATAAATTGTAATGGAAATATATTTTAACAAAACACGAATTCAGTAGAAATAAAAACTGAAATAGCTCCAAACTATTTTATTAGCTATTTTCATTTTCATAAAGCCATTTTACCATCTTTCCCCTTTTTAGCTTTATTAAAATATTATATTCTGATAATTCAAAAAACATTGTATAAATATTATAAATATATATGAATTTTATCTTATCTCTCTGATCTGCTGCAAGTCATATATATCACAATAATTAAGAAATTTTATATAACAGTGGTGGTGACCTATGGCATGCATGCCGAAGCAGCCTGTCCATCAACACTGAAAGCACTAAAAGATTCACCATCACTGGTGAAATATAAATAGACAGATGGACAGATGATAGATAGATAAAAATCACCATCTAGTAAGTACAAATTAGCATGTGAACAACATATAAATTAAAATTTTAGCCTTGGGAAAAAGGCATTTTGTGCACCCTTTGATAGCTAGCATGGCAGAGAGGAGGGAGTAGACCCAACAAAAGAAAACAAATTTTAAATTATAACAGAATAAAAATGAGGATTAAAATGAGAAAAATTCCAGTTAACTTCCATATTAATCCATAAAATTCTGTTTTAAAAATTCATGAGAAAAATTCTGCCAGTCTTTCTGGGGAAAAAAAAAAACTTCAAATTTTCTAGTTACAACATACCATGCCAAATTAAAATGAGAGAGGAAAACTACAGGCCACTTTTTTGTCTTAACACTAAAGGCTTGGCCACTGGGGTTAAAATCCAGCCACGGCTGGCACTGACCAGCGGAGCACCGCTGATTCTTCTCTGGAAGAGACAGCTACAGCATCCACATTGCTAAAGATGGCCAAAGAAGGTAAAGAGCTGGTCATATGCCAGGTATTTCCTCGTTAAGCACAAACAGAAAGACTGGAAATGGACAAAACTCACAGCTTAGTACAGCCTGAATCTCAATTAAATTTGGTTGTTTTGGGCCAGAAAAGGGGTAGAAATAGGAATATGCAAAGTGTAAAAAGTTGCAAAGCCATACTATGATTCCAATCTGGAATTTCAACGTATCTTTAGAATAAAGTGATGTTTTCCTGTTTTGTTTAATGCCATTCACAAGAGTTCTGGGACCATTTCATCTAAATATTTAAGCTTTGAGTTTATCATTCCCTG
>NDGN011439808.1:0-10674 GCA_002564285.1 Tympanoctomys barrerae
AAAAAAGGAAAATTGGAATAGATGGATTGTACTTCAATATGATAAAGGCCATCTATGCCAAAGCAATGACCAATATAATTCTAAGTGGAAAAAAATCTGAAAGCTTTACCTTCAAATCAGGAACAAAACAAGGATGTCCACTATAACAGCTCCTATTTGATGTAGTGCTGGAATCAATAGCTAGAGCTATTAGACAAGGGATAGAAATAAAAGGGATAAAAATAGGTGTAGAAGAAATTAAACTATCATTATTCTCAGATGGCATGACACTCTACTTGGAAGACCCATAGAACTCCATCAAGAAACTGCGAAAATTAGTAAACAAATTCAGTAGCATAGCAAGATACAAAGTCAACACCGAAAAATCAATAGCATTACTCTCCACAGTTGACAAACTCACTGACAGAAATAAGAGAAAAAATTCCCTTAACAATAGCATCCAAAAAATTGAAATACTTAGGAATTAGTCTAACAAAGGAAGTAAAGATTTACACAAAAATTATATTCTCAAAAAAGAGATTGAAGAGGATTTCAGGAAATGTAAAGACATTCCCTGCTCCTCGATAAGAAGAACCAGCCTTGTGAAAAGGGCCAAACTCCCAAAATTGTTACATAGATTTAATGCAATCCCTATCAACGTACTTCACAGAGCTAGAGAAAATTTCCTAAAATTTATTTGCAACCAGAAAAGACCTAGTATAGCAAAAGAAGTCCTGAGTAACAAAGGCAAGGCAGGAGGCATTATAATCCCTAAATTGAGTTTATACTACAAAGTTGTGATAAAATAAGCATGGTATGACAAATAAACAGACTTGGGGATCAATGGATCAGAATGGAAGATGTAGACGCAACTATCTACACATTCAGCCAATTTATCTTTGACAAAATGGACTCTTTAACAAGTGGAGCTGGAAAACCTGGCTCTCCACATGCAGAACAGCAAAACTAGACCCATGTTTATCACCATTCACTAAAGTCAAAATGGATTAAAAATCTAAACATTAAAACAAAAACACTAAATCTACTGGAAGAGAAAGTAGGGGTATGCCTTGAAGACATAGGAGTAGGCAAAGAGTTCAAGAACAAAAAACCAAACTTCATAGGAAATACCTCAAAAAATAAACACCTGGGATCTCACCTTATTGAGACATTTCTTCATGTCAAAAAAAAAAAAAATCACCAACAAAGTAAAAAGTCAACCCGCAGATTCAGAAAAAAATCTTAAATAACAATCTCTCAGACAAAGGTCTCCAATCTAGAATTTATAAAGAACTAAAAAAAAAAATTAAATCCCCAAAATTCAAGATTTGGAAGATGTCCAATCCAAAACTGGACATCTGATGTGAATACACACTTCTCTGAGTAAGAAACACAAGTGGCAAACAAATATATGAAAAAATGTTCCAAGCACTAGCTAGTTGAAAAATGCAAATTAAAGCAACACTGAGATACCATCTCAGCCCAGAAAGAATGGCTATCATAAGGACATCAACTAATAACAAATGTTGAAAGACTTTGGTGGGTGGGAGGAACCCCTCTCCACTGTTGGTGGGAATGAAGACTGGTACAACCACTATGGAAATCATTGCGGAAACTCCTCAAAAAACAAGGACTGTGAATTCCATTAAACTCAGCTATTCCCTTTCTGGGTATTTTCCAAAAAGAACTGAAAACATCATACCATAGTGATATATGTTCATTGATGTTTATAGCAGCACAATTTGTGATAGCCAAATCTCAGAGACCACCAAAAATGCCCATTACCTGAGGAATGGATGAAAAGGATGTGACATTTTTATACAATAGAGTATTGCTCAGCTATAAAGAAAGGCAAACTCAAGGCCTTTATAGGTAAGTGGATACAACTATAAGTTATACTTATAAGTGAAATAAGTTAGAACCCCATGTATTAATATCATATTGTCTCCCTAGTGTAAGAACCTACATGAATAAATAAAATCTGAAAAGTATTATAGATATGGTAAAATGGAATTAAACTCAAGATAATAAATAAACAATGAAGATGAGAGAAAGGAGAAAAGACAGGAAAAATAAAGGGGGAAAACCATGCAAGTATATATACAGGATGGCTAATATGATTTTACCAATAATTTCTATTACTTTCTGAAAATAGTAGTTAATGTTTGGAATTTTCTATTTGACTAACTCTGTATTGTCCTACGTATAGACTAAGGTACAACATTGAGTACAGCACTATGTAATGTAAAAACTGTGGTTGAATACCCCTCGTCTTGGTCTTCTAAATGTGTGCCATTTTTAATGTATTATTATATTCTCTTTAAAATAAATTTTAAAAAGTTTTAAAAAGTCAAGAAAAAGATGTTAAAAGCAAGCATTAATATTCAATTATTTGTTCAATATTCCACAGGTATATTTTTTAAAGATGAGCGACATATTTGACAATAAATACAGTAATAGAACAATCATTGTTAATTTGCTATTCTTGTTTTCAAAATCTGTAACATATGTAATGCAGTATGTTATCCTGATTTTGGCTTTGTTTCTGCTATTTGTTTTTGCTTCTGTTTTTACTCCTCAAATAAAATAAAATAAAACTTTGGGGAAAAATGTGAAAGATATGGTCTCATCAGCAGGATGTCTGAAAAGAAAACAAGGGGTTCTTGGCATCGGGAGGTCTTGATGGCCAGGAATAGGAGGCAATAGAGCTAGGGTGCTAGGTGGTCTGTGGCTCTGGATGTGCACAACCTTTAGCTCACTGCAAGAAGTTTGGCTTTGAGTGGGGCAGTAGCTATTAAGAGGCATGAACAGAAAGGAGAGTGCAAGGACCCGAACTTGCATTTTCTGAGCATCAGCATGCTGAACAGCTAAGGGGGAAGCAAGTAAAGGAGCAAAGAGGCCCATTGCGAATGCTCTCATAGAAAATCAGGTGAGGGATCCTGGGGCATCAGGAGAAACCGGCCACAAGAGGAGGCTCAGGACATACCCCAAATCTGGTTATATTTGGAAACATCGTTTAACATATAATGTGAGAGAAAAGGGGAGAAGGCAAGTGGCACAAGGTCTTCACTTGTTCAAGCATGATAGTGAAAGAGGCCATCAGAAGATGAAAAGAGACTTCAGCAAGTCTGCTTC
The DNA here is from genome assembly GCA_002564285.1 of Tympanoctomys barrerae. Taxonomy (NCBI): domain Eukaryota; kingdom Metazoa; phylum Chordata; class Mammalia; order Rodentia; family Octodontidae; genus Tympanoctomys; species Tympanoctomys barrerae. The sequence goes on from NDGN011439808.1 coordinate 3,115, forward strand.
AGAAGCAAAATCAGGAACAGACTCTTAGATATTTTAAATAGATGATAAATTTAGACAGTGGAAACTTCAGTAAGTTTGACTTATTGAACGAAACCCTTTTGAACTTTAAGGGAGTTGCTGGATCTTGTCACGTAGGGTCTTTCCACACAGGGTCTCCCTAGATGGTTCAGACTCACAGTGGTCCTCCCGCCTCAGCCTCCGCAGCACTGGGATCACAGGTGTGTGCCAGCACACAATGTGCGGGACCAGCTCGGCGTGCGGCACCAGGGCTCCCACTCGGGTCCTTGTACTTGTCAGGCAGACTCTAAGGTCACTGAGCTATCTCTCCAGCCTCTCATCAGGGGCTCCATTCATCTGTTTAAAGGCTTGGAACTGGGTGAACATATGTGGAGAGGAACTTCAATAAGAGCATCGTGGAGTGACAGATGTATTGGGGTCTGCGGAGAAGAGGAGGAAACTCAAGTGCTTCTCACCTCGTGGGAAGCCAGTGGAAAGAAGCTGATCAATGGCATCTTATGCCAGGGGCACCTGGACCACATGAGACCCAACAAGTGGTTGGTAGAGTTAGCAAAATGGCATATATTTGTTACTCCGGTAAAGATTAAATGCCACTGAATACTGTGAGGAAATTGTTACTGGACTTCTTTCGGGAGAAAAGATGTTAACCAGGGACAGTTACTACAGCCACGCGTGGGACACAGCAGGGCGCCAGACAGCACTGCACCATGTAGGCAGCGCTGAGCACCAAGTCTGTGCTTAGCCTCTGCACAGCCCAGAGCAGGGGCGCGTGCGGGGGTGCTCCGATTTGCTCGGCTCGCTCCAGTGTTCCTAGTGACCAAGAAGTCCAGTCGTCTTTTCAGACTGAAAATGAGCAGAGTAATGTCCAAAGTTTAAGAAAAAAGCTTAAAATTATTTAAAGTGAGGGAAGGCATGGCCAGGAAAAGACAAAGCACTGGGCAGGCTGCTTGGGGAATTTGCTTGTGATCATGAATCATGAATTGGGTGTGAGACAAAGGATCGTGTCTTTTGCTTTCCTTCAGCCACGTTTAGCTAAACAAGGACAGGCACAGAGGGAAGGGAAGGTGGGATCTCTCTGAATCAGTTTTTTCAGTGGCCTCAGGGCATCTGGCAAGAATGATAATAGCTCACAAAATTTAACCTCAGTATGTCATATGTGAGAAATAAGGTATTAAAGGGGACAGATTAAAAGGGAAAGATTCCATCACGTTTTGGATATTGTAAAGTATTATGTGCTAAGGCTGATGCTTCAGAAGGTGTATTAATCAGTTTTTTATTCTGAACCAAAGAAAAAACTGAGATAATCAGTATAATGGAGATGCGTTCTGGTGCACACCACCAGTTCAGGTCCTTGCTCCTGAGATTGTGCCAATGCAAAAGATCGTGGTTGTAAGATAACATGGAACCGGTTTCATGGTAGTCTGAAAAAGAAAGATAAAAGAGGGGCCAGGGTACCAACATACCTCGTCACAAGTGCCCTTCAGGGACCTACTTTCTTCCTACCAGCTTTCATCCCATAAATCCCCCCAAAACCTCCCAGGAGCACCACAGCATGGTGACCAAACCTCCAGCCCAGGGTCTTTGAGGGACACTCCAGCCCTAAGTGATGGGAGGTGCCACTACAGAGCAGGACGTTGGCAGCTCAGGTGCAGTCGTGACTGTGCTTACAGCGTCAGTGAGTAGGGTATGGCCGCGGGCATGCGCATCTGAAGAGCCATGAAGGTCAAGGTGATCACTTCGATTGCAATCAGATCCAGAAGTGAAAAAGCAGAGCATGCGCATTTATTATTTTTTTTCTTATGTGAAAACTACAAACAGAATAATGCTAGAGATAGTAATGATAACCCAAGGACTAAACTATTACCTGGATAGGAGGATGCCTACAGGGGTTGGGGGCAGTGGATGGTGAATGTCAATCAAATGTGTGTGCATGAGTGTGTGAATATGTATGTGTGCCTGTGTGTCTGAGAGTGTATAACGGAGGGACAGAGAAAAGATGATGACAGAAATACCCTTCATGAAATGTCCAAGGTCATTGCAAGAAACACTTTGGGAATAAAATTAGCACTGAGAGGGCTGCAGGAGCCATAGTAGAGCCAGGATTCAGTTAGTGCAGGAAGATGAGACAATGTAGACTGCAGAATTAAAGAGAAGACAGGAATTGCAGGTGACTAGTAACATTTTTATAAATATTTTCAGCTGTACATTACTTAGAATCACCGTTGAATGGGGTGGCAAAGACTTAAATATAAATAGAGCAAATAAATAAAAGCCATTCTTCTTCATAGATGAAATCACAACGTGTAAGGAAACAAATTTATTCCTCCATATTTAATTATTTTCCTCATGCAGTTAAACTTTTCAGTAAATTAACTAATCTGTAAAGTCTAAATAAGTAAATGAATTCATCTATATTATCTAATTAAATTTCCTTGTGCATTGCCAGGTAAACCTCTCAAACCATTGGTCAAATTAAATTGTTAGTGGTGGGATTAAAAGGAATTAAAATTAAAAATAATTACTCCAGAAATATCATAATCCATGAGCAAGTAAGATTTTGAAGTGCCATAGGGATTACTTGTTTAAAAAAAAGAAACACTCAGGGCAGAAGAGATAGATCAGTGGTATAAGTAACTGCCTGGCAAGCACAAGGTCTTGAGTTCAATCCCCAGTACCACCAAAAATAAATAAAATAAATTTTAAAAAATTAAATATTTTCTCTACAAAATAGCAATTATAGATGGGAAATCACTTATTCATAAGTTAATGTCTTGGTTGCTTTTCACCTTTTGCAAAATATCTGACACCCAAAATGAAGGAAGGAGAGGTTTATTTAGCTCACAGTTAGTGGAGGTTTCAGTCCATAATCAGCTGTCTCCAAGGCAGGGTAGCGCAGGAAGGGAACAGCCATTCCTGGTGGGGGAAAACAGCAAACAGCAAAGGGAGCCACAGCAGCTGCCTCTCTCCTTTCCTTACCCTGTAATACGCAGGCTACCCTGGGGTAGGGGTGTATCGTTCACACCATCACCCTGCCCTCCTCTTGTCAGGATGAGGATATTTACAAAATAAGAATCCTGGCTCCCTGCAGTTGCTTCATTAAACTTTTACACTTCTCAAGTTGACACAGTGTAACAGTATATATGGAGGAAGAACACTCAATGAGTTGCAGATGAAGCCAAAAGTCTTACATATCATAACAGACATACTGATAAGATTTGTTAATTGTTGCAGATTTCAGTTTATAAATATTCATTATAGGAGCTTGTTTGATATATTTTTAATATAACTATGCTTTTAAATATATATTACTATAGCAGAGGCATAATTAAAAATTTTCCTGTCAACAATCTGTATAAATTGCCCAATATATTCTAATATTGTTACAGAGGATTCTATAGGGATCAATATTACATATTTTAGTGCCTTAAGAAAACATATATTTGAAATTAATATGGAAGCAATAAAATCAGGGTATATTGCTTAAAGTTCATTTTAATGTTATTGCTATGTTGGGATTACATTGTTTTTATCCTATATGATTTCAGAGAAGAACAAAAAGGTAATAAATTGTACATGTGAAATATTTCAGAATTCTGTGCTAAAAATAAGCACATGTTGGGAAGTATATTACTAAAACTTTGCCTCAGCAAGGCATTAGGCATAGTGTCCCATTCAGGAAAAGTCCAATAACTAAAGCACCATTGTAAAAGCAAGCAATTTATTGAAATATAGCAATGTTTCTTTTGAAAAATCTCTCAACAATAGATTATTTTGTAATGAAATCATTAGCTTCCACTTCTATAGAACTTTAAACTTGAGTTTCCAGTTAATGTCTTCCTTGTTCTGACTGTGCATAAATAAAATATTTTCCTTAATATCAGGTTGTATTTAGCACAAGCTTTTTATATAATCAAAATATTACATAAATTCCAATAGTTAAATAATTTAAAAGCTGAAAAGCAAACAGCTGCAAAAAACTTTTCTTAAATCGTGCTTCCTTTTGGGGGACAGGATTAGAATATCCTTTTTGTGGGTTTATCCTGCCCAATTAATCAATCAGTGGTCTAGACAAATATAATTTGCACATAAACTGACAGTTCTACTTTTATAGACATCTGATATGATTTTGTTGGTGAATGAAATCTATTTTACCACCCACTGTCCAAAATTCCTGTGTATAACTGACACTTCAGGTTTTCCACTGACATGAACACCACATGAATCAGAAGATACTACCTCCTCTTCTGGAGTAGAATTGTGCATTCTCAAAAGCTTGAAATGCCTCAAGAATAATTCAGGATCTCAAGAGTAACTGTATTTCTTCCACATTCGGATATAGCAGTATTTTGATAAGAATTTTCTGTGAAGATCTCCAGGAACAATTTCCTTCAACTCAGCCTTCCTGTATTTCATAGATAATGTTCTGGAGGAAAAATATTCTTGGAACATTACTTCTTGATGCCTCCCTCCATAAGCATAACAGAATGTAGATGAAAAAAAGCAGTGTTGTTAAACAGCCCCTTTGAATCCACTCTGATTTATAAAAAAAATAGAAATTTTGATGCCGTCTCTGGTGGCCACTCACTTACTGATACCAAAAGCTATGTTTGTTTCCTGTTGTATCTATAAAAACACACAGTGGTTTAAACTGCATAAATACATTATATCATAGTTCTGTAGGTTCAGAAATCTAAAAACATGCTGCTGGACTAAAGCTAAATATCAAGAGATAGCATTATTTTTTGATGCTACAAGGAGGAGTGTATTTCCTTGGTTTTCCAGGTTTTTTAAGGCTGCTTTGTTCTTTATCTCATGATGCCTTTTTTTCTCTGTCATCAAAGTCAATAGCCCAGTATTTCGGTCCTACTTCCATGTCTTCTTGGTTTCACCAGCCATATATCCATTCTCTCTGTCTGTGTCCGTCTGTCTGTGTCCGTCTGTGTGTGTGTGTGTGTGTGTGTGTGTGTCTGTCCATCCATCCGTCCATCTGTCTGTCTGTCTGTCTCTCTCTCTCTCTCTGTCTCTCTCTCTGCATCCCCCCTTGCTTTCCCAGGAGACTTCCCATCTCAAATATCCACATTTCAGACATAATTACACCTGAAAGTGACCTGCGTCTTAGGTACCAGAGATCAAGTTGTGTGCCCATTTTGGAGAACAGTTGCCTTTCCTATCACTGAACAGGCAAGCCATCTATGGAAAATGAAGTTGGAAGAGCAATATGTTGAGAAAATATGCTTGAAAAAAATTCACTTTTGGCTTTGGGCCTGGGCCCCCAGTGCACTCTGGTGATTTGGACAAGTTGAGTTCTATCGGAACCAGGGATGACCTACCAGCCTCTACATTCTCTCCTGATGGAAGAGTTTTTTCAAGTTGAATATGCTATGAAGGCTGTGGAAAACAGTGATATAGCTATTGGGATCAGATGTAAAGATAGGGTTGTCTTTAGGGTAGAAAAATTAGTTATTTCTAAACTTTATGAAGAAGGTTTCAACAAACAACTTTTTAATGTTGATTGGCATGTTGGGATGGCAGTAGCAGGTTTGCTGGTAGATCTCTGTCTTTAGCAGATATAGCAAAAGAAGAAGCTCCCAACTTTAGATCTAACTGTGGATACAACATGCCACTGAAACATCTTGCACACCAAGTGGCCATGTATGTACAAGCTTCCATCTCTACAGTGCCGTCAGACCCTTCGAAAGTTGCGAAAATAATTTTATGGTACATGATGAAGTTAAGGATAAAGCTTTTGATCTCAAGATCAGCTGGATTTGTGAATTAACTAAAGGAATACATGAATTTGTTTCAAAAGATGTAAAGGAGGAAGCAGAGAAGTATGCTAAAAAAAATTACCGAAGGAAGAAGATGAATCAGATGATGAGAATATGTAACAATTATCTCAGCATCTAGTCGGCTTTACATTTCTATGATAATCCCTTTTAACTATTTAACCCCTAGATTATAGGTATCTACCACTGAATTTTCATTAAAATGTTGTCATGTAAAAAAATTACTTTTATACATTGCTGGATTTAAGAAAATTATTTAATAGTTAATTATTTTATTGATTTTAACTAATCTTGCATTTTATAGTAGTTTGACAATAAAATAGATTTGAATAAATTATTTCAACAAGTAAGTCCAACACTGACATATCTATTTAAATGTACTAGTAAATAGTATAAATTAACCACAGTATCTTTTGTTTCCTAGTCTCCCTTCATCAATATCATAAGGTATCTAAATATTTATCTTGCTTGGATTAAAGATAAAATAGGAATGCTCATTTATTACACAGTGCACTGAGAAGAAGGAGTGAAACAAGATTTAAGACATCAGGATTCTCAGCCTATTTCTAGACATTTCTGGCTTTATCAGTTAGGGTGAGACATTCAATCAATGGTATTTTAAGCTCCTTGAGAGTAAGGCTCATTTATTCAGAATGGGTTAATTAGAACCTCAGAAAGGTACCTTATGGTGCTAACAGAAAGGAAATTGATTGAGTTAATTAAACTTTTTGGTCTTTCTTTCCATAAATGAAAGACTTAAACTCAATATTTCCTAAAGCTGACACTGGTTTTAAGCTTGTAATATTAATGAACAGAATTATTTAACAAGAAATATTAATCATCATAAAATATCTAAGCTCCAAGACACCAAAGACAAAATTATAAATAATTTTAGTACATGAAGGTAATAAATATAATTAGATATAAAAGGGACTGCCTGTCCGACCCTTACCAGCAGATAAAGTATCAACATTTGGCATAAAATCTTGCCTGTGAGATGTAAACTGAAATTATCTGTGCACTTTTAGGGAAGGATTTTTGAATCTTATTCTTCTAATCAGGTGCATTTAGATATTATTTCTCTAGGACTTGCAGAACTGAAATGGGGAGAGAAGTTGCCTACAACCAGAAATCCTTCTCATGTGCTATCAAGTAAGGAAAAATACAATTATAAAATATATAATGCATGATGAACTTACAAATTTATTTTTATGACAGTTTCCATGCTAATTAATACAATGATCACAGAAATTACTTTTGCTGTACTTAAATTATTTTTTCTCACATGAACGAACTATTTTAATTTTTTACAACTACTTGCATATGTAACTGTATACTGGTTTGTATCAGAAAATAAGATGTAAAGTCTCACTTGTATAAGCAGTAAGAACTGTATATTAATTCTTCATTTTCATACTGCTCAATTCTTTCTTGGATACTTAAACTTTATGAGAGCTGTGTAATATTTGGGCAATTAGCTTAAGCCATGGGTACTCACTGAGTCTTACATTACCGCAATTCACTGTTAAGGGTAACTAGTGAATGTAGATTGATGCTTATACATGCCTCAGATCTATGTGTTAAATCCTATTGATCAGGGTAAGAATATTCCCAGGCGAGGCCTCAGGGAGTTGGTTAGGGGTGAGGCTAGATCCCTCATGAAAGGGACTCCCCCTTATAATACAGAATCCAGAGAGTGCTCCCACTTCTAAAATCATTAAAGTATTAAGATGATTATCTCTGAATCAAGAACTAA
>NDGN011439818.1:0-12421 GCA_002564285.1 Tympanoctomys barrerae
GCTAACTCCCCAGGATCTGAAGAAGGAGCCTCCAGGCTGAAGGAGCGGGTGCTGGAAAGAACCTGGAACTCTTTCTCCCAGGAACTAACAGTGAGAGGCTGGTGGGGGTGGGTGGAGGAGGTAGAGGATAAGAGAAAAGGCAGAAGCATTCAGGAGGGGCTGCCTCAGTGTGGGCTTTGTTGACTACGCTGTGCAGTGTGCCAGCCACTGGACCGTGGGACCATTGACATTTAAATTAATTACAGTGCAATAACATTTCCAATGTAGCTTTTCAGTTGCATAATCCACATTTCGAATGTCCAAGACCTGCATGGGCTCACTGGATAGAACCAATCTGGAATGTTCTTATCACAGCAGAAAGTTCCAAGTGGGCAGCAAATAGTTTTTACTTAAGGGCAATGGCAGCTGTGGCAGGGTGGAGCAGAGTGGTACCCTGGCTTCTGCGGTGGGGAGACAGTTGAGGTGGTCAGCAGGGGGGACTCTGCCAAGAGGCTGTGGTCACAAAGGCTGGAATCCATGATGGCGGCTCAGAGTCAGTGGTGAGAAGCGGCCAGGTTGTCATAGTCTGAATGCAGAACCAAGAAGACTTGCTGATGGATTGGACATGGAGCATGGAGAAAGAGAGAGAGGAGGGAAAGAGAAAGGGAAAGAGAGGGGGAGGGAGAGAGGGAGAGGGAGGAGGAGGGCAAGGGGCAAGGAAGGGGAAGGAGAGAGAGTGAGAGTGAGATTGAGAGCAAGAGAGAAGATGCCAAGGCCTCTCTGGCTATAAAGATAAAATCTGAGGAGTTTGATTGGGCTACTTGGAGTGTGTTGTGCATTGGATATCTAAGTGGAGACTTTGAGGAGGGAGTTGGGCATATGAGCTTCAGCATAGGTCAGAAGTCTGGACTAGGGACACATATTGGGTGGTTGATAGCATACCGATGACAATAACAAGCCAGCACGGGGTGAGTCACCCAAAGGACTGCAAAGAGATCTCTTAGGAGAGGTTGAAAGCCTTCCTAGTGCTAAGGCTTATGTGGGGCCAGAGCTGGTACCGGACTAAGGTCTTACTTTGTGAAGAACCCCCTGCTTCTGCCCATCAGCTGCAGGTGAAAAGCTGCTCAACAAGCATGTCACCAGCTCTCCCCAACCCCATCACAAGTTCTGGCTCCGAAGGCGAAGAGATGACCTCACTAGGAGCAGACGCCAAAGCCCTCATGAAGGCCGCACAGCACCACCATTCGCTCCACAGGTTCCCGTCCTAGCGGCTCAGCCACCCCGCCTGCTGCTCTCCAGCCAGATGTGGCCTCTTTATAGTGACTCAAACCATAAGACCACCTGGCCCCGCCCCCGACTTTGCACCCGCTGCTCCTCTGCCTAGAGGGCCTGTCCCTGAAACCACGTGGCTGGCTTCCTCAAACATCTGTGCTCACCATCACGTACTTCCTGTCCCTGACTCTGTGACATCTTTCTCTGTAGAATCTACGCTTATGTACATCTTGTTCTTGGTTTATTGAATGCCCCTCCTCTCCCCAAGGGTTTTGTTCATCAAAATTCATGGAGAGATCAGGAAGCTCCCTGGGGAGGGAAAGGACCTCGAGGAGCCGAGGTGCTGTACCTCATGCCATCTCTTCAGGAAGTGAGGACTGCGCTGGCTCTCTAACAGTGGCCTTGGGGGTGAAGGCAAGGACAAGGGTAACCCCAAAGGGAGGTGGCTCAGGAGAGGAGCTTGCTTTTCAGAAGCTCCTCAATCATGCTGCCACCTCTTAGAGGACACAGGAAAATGGGAACATGTCATCCCAGCTCCGGAGACAGTGGCAGCTCCTCCTCCTCCCCCTCCTTCCCCTCTTCATTTTCTTTTTTTGCTGTCACTTCAAACACTGCTCTTTGACTTCTTTTAAATAGCCAGGGTAGAAACATGTGGGGGAAGGTGTCATGCTCGGCTTTGAGACCTGGGCCAGCGCCGTGCCCCCCACAGCTGCCTCTCAGCACCAGGACCGTCCCTGGCTTCTCATGTCCAACCTGAGGCCACAAGGATGTCACTTTCTTGTGGGGTGCAGATGCTAAGAGGTGGAGGCAGGGAGTGCAGGAACGGGAACGCTGCTTAATGATGCTCTCCCCTTTATTTTTAAGAAAATGATGGCAAATTGATCTTGTTGGAAAAATTGGACAATTACCTTCCCATGCATTGTTTCTGACTGCCAGGAGCGAGACAGGCAGGATTGGAACAAAGATGCGGGTCTCACTGCCTAATTCTCTTTGTCCAGCATAAAGCATCAGTCCTGGTGATTGTAGAAAATTGCTGACCAGCCTCAGTGACGTAGTGAAGACTTTAAAGAGAAACCCAGGCCCTGCAACATGCGCATTTTCCTGTCTTTGTTCCAAAAATGAGGCTCGTCATGGTAAATATGTTCAAGTCTTTTGAGTTAAGGATCAGGAAGAGCCTGAGTGAGCTGGAGCCCGGAGCGGAGGTGTAGCTCCCGGATCACAGGCTGACAACGCTTCTCTGGGGGAGACACCCGGCACTGACTCACACACGATTTAACCTCAGGGAACATCGGCATTCGCAGCAGCAATTTCTGTCAGGAACAGAGGAGACAGATACCATTCTTATCAAACTTCCCTGCAGGATCAAAATCTTGATCCAGGGAAGTTGGTGGCAGAACACAAAGCATCTGATAGGGAATCAGGGCAGAACAGCAATGATCCTGGAAAGAATCAACTACAAGCAGCCAGAGGACATCGGGGCTGGAAGGTCACACGGACCTGGAGTCACACGGACCTGGAGTTGGTCCTTGCCCCGCTGACCAGCTGTACAACGTTGGCAAGTGACTTAACAGGGCTTTGGTTTTCCTCTATATAAAATGGGTGTGTAATGTAGCCACCTCTCAGGATTGCTGCAAAATCTCAGTAAGCCAATCTGGACAAGTTCCTGGCATCAAGGAATCCATGAATAACCACTGGAAGCACTGACACCAAAACCACCACCACCACCACCACCATTTAATTGAATCCTGGCTGTATCATTTGTTGCCCCAGGCACTTGCATAGCGCATCTTGTTGTGTATGTGAACACAGCGATCAGAATGGCAGTGAACTCAGATGAAGAGAGATGAGGCCTGTTAAGTTCTTCCCTCCTTGGCTGCATGCATAACATTACCTACGTCACTGTCAATTTTAAGCCCAGCCCTGTTCCTACTCTGAGATGAGGGAGCCAAGTGCAAGATGCTTACAGAAAGGCAAAGGGTCAGGCCAGGCTCCTTAGTGTTGCTGTTAGCTGCACACTCCCAGGAGAACCCTGAATACCGCAACTTGTGTGCTCATGGATCCCAGGAAGTGGTGACAAGGGACATCATTGCCAGCTGCCATCACAACTGAGGCTGGGTCCCCGATGGTAAGGCATGTAAGCCATCCCACCCGGGTCTAGGCACTGGACGGTCCCCGCAACCTTGTACCCACCATGGGCTGAACGTGTCTCCTGTGACTGGTGGCCCCCTGCCTCTCCTAGGTGTCCCACGTACAGATTGAAAAGAACAGCTGAGGGCTTCTTCTTGGTTGTCAGCAGGCAGGAGAGTGGGAGGGTCTGAGGGACAGCTGGCAGGCAGGGGTCCGTGTGGGTCCAGTCAGCAGGGTGTCAAGAGGGTGGGGACAAGCATTTGGCCAGGGTGCTGCAGAGACATCAGAGCCAGAAGGCCTGTCTGGGAGCAAAGGTGCAGATAGCCATCTGAGCAGGGCTGAGACCTGGGGGACCTGGCCACTGCAGGCTGATAGGGTGGAGCAGAATGGAGCAGGCCCTGACCAATGACTGGCAAGCGCAGAGGTCCTGTTGGCAGTGGTGGCACTGCTGCTTCCCTGAGCTCTCAGCCCCACACGCCTCCGGCTCGGCGGAAGTGGTTGTATGAGACCTCAGCCCAGGTGCCTTGGGAGACGGGGCTGAGGGGGCTCAGTCACGGGGGGAGCCAGACCTCCAGTGGTGAGGAGGTGTTGGGAGGCACAGGGGGAGGAGCCGGCGTGGCCACTGTGTGTCAGGATGCGGTCACGAGGGATGGCACTTTGTGGTTCTGTGTCATTGACCCAGTGTGCAATGGGAGAAGATGCTGCAAAAACAGATTGGTGTCACCTGGGGCTCCCTGAGTGTCCTGCTAAGCAGAGTGCGGAAGCTCAGGTGACCCAAGTGCAGACCCACGTGTGTGACATTGGATTGTCTCCCTAGTGTAGGAATCCCAAAGAGTAAATGAAATCCTGAAAGGTACAATGGATACAATGAAAGGAAAGAAACTGTTCAAAGGGAAGGAACAACTGGGATGAGGGAAAGGAAAAAAGGAAAGGAGGAAGGGAAAATATATACATATATACACAGAATAGCTTGGATAATGTGCTGCTTGTATCTGCGGGCTCACTGGAAGGAGTACTTAATGCTTAATTGCTTTTTCTCTCCTTTGTAAATTTTTTGACCAATTTTGCATGCCATGTCTGACAATCTGAACAACTAATTTGAAGACAACAACATGCAACACAACAACCATTGTTGAATTCCTATTGTATTGTCTAGTGAAATTCTGTATCGATTCTAATGTTATTATTATTAATATTTTCCATTTTTTAAGCTAATGATATTGCTTCCAGCAGGAGGCCAGGCCCCTGCACAGGGACAGTTCCTGTGGACACAGCGGGTAAAGGTGACCAAGAGCCAGTGACTGGTGCGGACAGAAAATGTAGGGTTGGGGCAGGGCAGTCCTGACCCAGGTTCTTGGGCTGGGATCTCACCACGCCTTCTACCACACCCAGGTTCTGCTCTAAGTCCTGAGCCAGATCTCTCCCGATACTGTATCTTAAAATCCCCATCCTTACTGAAGTCCCCGTTGAAGTCCCACCTCCTGCTCCCTGGGAACCTGTATTCTCAGCCATCCTTAGGATTATTGCCTGTTCAGGAGTCTGAGCGGCTCCACAGTGAGAGAACTGGTCTCATGGGAAGGTACGTGCCCACAGAGATTCTGCATGGAGGGACAGTGTCTGTCTCTGAAGGCCAAAGCCAAGTCCCCATTGCTCTATCTCTGTCCCTCATGACAATTTCCACTAGTAAACCACCAAAGAGATTCCAAAGAGATGGGAAATATGACCCTACTTGACTGTTGGACACCGCTGACCTTCAGAACCAAATCTGCCTGTATCTATCTGCCAACCCTTCTCCCCCATCTCTGCTAGCTTGGAAAATCAACCTGGGATGGCTGTTGTTTCAGAGGAGTGCACTTCCTTGCTCTCTTTGGTGCAGGACCTCAGGAAGAGGCACAGCTCACCCTCCCCCTCCCCACCAAGCCACCCCCTGTATCCACAAGCACATCTCAGAGCTGATGCTGGAGCCCAGGAGTCTTGGGGATGTTCACAGACCTTGCTCCTCTTGCACCTGGCCATAGACATCTCAAGGCACAAAGACCCACCAGGTAGAGTGGTGGAGGAGCAAGCAGGTCCCTGACACCACCCCCACCTCTGGTGGCCTGGAGGTGTCCCTGGGCAGTCTGAGGAGTGGAACACAGAGAATAACAGCTGGGATTTTAGCTCCAGTATCAGAAGGACCAAGTATCTTTGGATTTTTTATCCTGTAAATTAATTATTTTAATATCTTTGGACGCACGCCAGTGAGTCACATTAGTTTTGGTTGATGTGCTAGGTAAAGAATGGGTTTTCTTCTGCATGCCCCATGACTGGATACAGTCCCCAAAAGCTTATCATTTCAAGTGTTGGCTGGCAGCGTCACGTTTCTTCTTTCCTGCTCCACCCCCCCTCCCNGCCTCCGAGTTGGAGATGATGTCAAAGAGCGTTGTGCAGAGTGGATCCTCATTTAGGGCTATAAACAGCCTGAGTCTTCTCTGATGGGGCTGCTTAGCTGGCATCGGGAGGAAGGAAGCAGTGAAATCGTCAGAGTGCAGACATCTGTGCGTTCTCGCTGACCGGCTCCAGCCCCTGCAGGGACGGGGTGGGGGAGATGGCTTTGTGCCGGCAGCAGCCTGCTTTCCTGCCTGCCTCTCTCTTCTCTTTCTGCCCTCTTTCCTACCCTCTATCAATGCAGACTTAAGAGCCTGTGGAAGCGGAGCATGTAGATGGCACGGTGGGGGCAGTGAGCAAGGGCACATCTGGGGGAAGCACATCTGGGAGAAGCACATCTGGACCTTTGCATCCTCCTGTGATAGTCTTCAAAGCAGCTCTGCAAAGACGTCAGGTGGCTCCTGACACTCCCAAACATGGGTTCTGAACCAGGAAGGGAGTTGGCAGTGGGGAAGAGACTCAGGGGCTGAGAAAGACCAGAAAGCAGCATGAGATGGTTCTGCACAGATGTTTGCATGGTTTTCCCAAGCTGGAAAGATCCCAGAGGCTCAGGAACAGGAGAAGCCCTAAAGTCCCACGACAGTCGTACAAGGGGGGAAATGGAAATGGAGAGGAACGGGTGTATTAGTCTTTTGGGGGCTCCGTAAGTACATGCCATGGGCTGGGGGTAGGGTTTAGAAATTTGTTGCCTTATAGTTCTGGAAGGTGAGAATCTGCGATCAGGTTGCCAGAATGGGGAAGATCTGCCAAGCGCCCGCTGTGTGGCTTGTGAGCACCCCTACCCCGCACACTGGGTCCCCAGTGACGGTGTGTGAGCATCTTAGGGAGAGAAAGGAGGCAAAGTCTTTGGTGTCTCTTCATGTAAGGACACTGATGTCATCGTGCGGGTCCCATTTCCATGTAGTTATCTCCCAGGCATGTCCTCAAACACCATGGCACTGGATGCAGGGCCTCAAGGCAGATTTTCAGGAGAGACACGAACATTTAGCTCATGCTAGTGAACCCAAGAAGACATGGATGAACTTCAGAACCTAGTGCACTGAGTGTCAGAGACAGGAGGCTCAGGAGAGTGTATACTATACACTTATTTTGAATGAATTTCTAGAACAGGCAGAATGCCTCTCTGGTGAGGTAACTCAGAATGAAGGTTGCCCCTGTGAAGGGCAGTTATTGACTATAACAGGTCCTGAGGAACTTTCTGGAAGAATGGGAGTGCATAGAACATTCCTGTCAAGGCTGTCCTGATGGGGGAGGGAGAGCACCTGTTGAACGCTCACTAATTGTACAGTAGGGCCTGTGTGTTTTATTTTCAATGAATTATACCTTAATAAATGCCAGCATTATTTATTAAAAATAAATAGAACTTCCAGAGAAGGTTCATGAGAGCCATAAAGACCTCGTGCATGGGTGAGTGTCCACATTCCTCTGTTCTAGGAGCCGTTTTCCCATCACTAGGACCAAATACCCGACATCCACAATTTGAGGGAGAGGGTTGTTGTGGCTCATATTTCAGAGGGGCTCTTGAAGCAGAAATGGCTTGGCAGAGGGGTAGGACAAGATAGCTGTTTAACCCATGGTAGCCTAAGACAGACAAAGCACAGAAGAGAAGGGAGGAGCTAGGGACAAAAACACCCACCCAGGCCATACCCCCAGGGATCTGTGGCCTCTGACTAGCCCTGCCTGACACACATTCAATTTTATCTGTCTGTCTGTCTGTCTGTCTGTCTGTCTGTCTGTCTGTCTGTCTGCCTGCCTGCCTGCCTGCCTGCCTGCCTGCCTGCCTGCCTGCCTGCTTGCCTGCCTCTCTATCTATCTATCTATCTATCTATCTATCTATCTATCTATCTATCTATCTTTTATTTTTATTGGCATCAGAGATCAAACTCAGGACCTTGCAGTTACCAGGCAGGTGCTTAAGGTGCTGAGTTACATCCTTGGCTCACACGTTGGATTTTAAACTAGTCCATGGACTAATCCACTCATCCACCCATGAGTATAGTGCTGGCATGATCCAATCACCTTCCATACAAAGCACACCCTTGGGGAACATTTTAGAGCTCAACCATAACATGTACACAGTATATACTGCAAGCAACCACATATACACATGCACATCTATGTACGTGCAGTGGCCAAGGAATGAATTACAACCCGTCATGATGAAGCTGCAAGTGTCTCTTGTTTCAGACAAGCGTGCAGCGCAGCGTGAACTGAGCCCAGCTTCATCGTGGATGGTACAGGATGTGCTGTCCTTGGTGTCTCGATGTGTCATCCTGCGGAATTAGACTGGGCTTCAGGTCTCACGATCTGCGTGGTTGGCTCCGTGCACTTTTGACAGCTGCACCGCCTGTCCCGTAGCTACTAGAGATAGTTGTTCTCCTGGGAAGGAAGTTCAAGGGTCTGGGTTTTGCTGCCTGGCCTCTCCCTGCCTTTAGTAAGATCCTTGAGGAGAGGCCAGGCGGGGCGGAGGGCAAGAAATGTGCATGCTCCTGGGTGTGACATTAGTAGGATTCTGTAGATGCTTACTCTTCATGGAATGTCAAGTGTTCTCTTCCGACTGTCACATCTTCCTGGTCCAGGACTCTTTTACCTTCCAGGCAGGGCTTTGGAGTTCCCAACACTTCACCCTTATTAACTGGGTTTGGATAGATTAGCTAATTGCAAAATGAATTTGCAAAATGAATCCCCAGATGCCCATCTCTGAAGGCCACCCTGAGACACATCCTGCAGGGAGGCCAGCATGTGTGGGTGCACGGTGGCCAAAGTCTACTATGAACCCCAATGAGACCACTGAATGCAGGCAGCCTGCCTACTGTTCTGTGCTTTCTTCACTCAGTGGCCCAGCCATCCCTTCATTCCCTCATCCAATAAATAGTTATTGAACACTTACACTTCTCTCTGCTTTCCTGACCACAATGACAAGTTCTCTGAGAAAGAGGAACAGGAAGGTTTGCTATCTGGAACTGTGTAGTCACCAAACCACCTGAAGCAGGCAGTGACAGAGCAAGATCCCTGAGCTGAGCTTGCCACACCGCTCCCACTCTTGCTTCAAAGTCTTTGTCCAGATCACTCCTTAATCAAGAGTGTGTGCCCTCCTCCCTTCTATACCCAACCCCTTTGAGGTATGGAAGGGTCAACCCTTTTGATCCTTGTCATCTCGCTTGATTCCTGTCCTCTCTATGAAGTTACCCTTCTCTGAGCTGCCTGTCCTCTGGGATCTGGGGTCTGTCCCACATGAATGATGGGTAACTGCTGTTCTCTGTCCTGGTAGTATGTTTCCTTCTCTCAAACCAATCATGAGCCCCTGAGAGTAAGGACTGTACTGGCAAATGCTTGTGTTGTTGATATGAGGCTGAGGGACTCCAGAAGAACCCTTGTCATCTTGTCTTCTGTTCCGGCTTAGGTTTAACTGATGCCCAAACTCCCATGTGTTTGGAAGGTGACTGGGTCTGGAGGCTTTGGACTCACCCATGAGCTCATCCATCGATGGACTTAGAGCTGAAGGTGCTGTCAGGAGGAAGAGCCTGGATGGCAGTGTGACCTAGAAAGGTTTGTCCTCTCCTCACTCTTCCTTTCTCTGCTGCTTTTTGACCACCATGACATGAGCAGCTGCCCTCCACTGTGTCCCTCAGCATTACCATTTCTGTCTTGGGGCTAGCTGGCCATGACTGAGAACACAAGACCACACAAACTCATCCTCCTTTAAGTTGTGGGTGTCAGGTGTTTTGCCCCAGTGCCAAGAAAGGAACTAAGATATATTTGGTGTAGACAAATATTATAGTGGAAACATGAGAGGTCCATGCCAATGGCACCCAGATGCAGAATGGTGAGTGTCGCATTACTGAATAATTTGTTTGGTTCTTTAAGTCTCATCTTGATGTAAATTCTGTTCTAGATGCCACAGATGAAACACCCCCAAAAATCTCTGTTTGAGGGGAGCTTCCCATCTGCATATTAGCAGAAGCCATCCAAATAGATACACAGTCAAGTGAGTTCTATAGTCAATTAACTGGTGGTAAAAGCAAAAGGAAATAAAGCCAGGCAGGTCAGAAGGTTGCAAGGGAGCTGGGAGTCCCCAGATGTAAGTGGTAGTGTTCGGGGGTGTTATAATTTTTACTAGGATGTCACCATCAAGTTCTTTGAGAAGGGGATATGTATGAAGTGAACTGCATCATCATCTGCAGGGATGTGCTCCAGGCAAAGCAATCCCATGATGAAGGCTGTGGGGTAGGATTCTGCCGGCATGCTTGAAGAGTAGCCGAGCCAGGGTGGCTGGGAAATGGATGGGGAAGAGAGGTAGGAGACAGAAGAGGGAAAGAACTACTGCTAAGAAGGACTTCAAAAGGAGATGATCTGAGCCCAGGTCGATCACTTCCTGTGTCAGCCAAAGAAAGAAGCCATGAGGGCTACAACCAGAAGAAGCGCTGAGGCATGGAGCCACCCAAGCCCTTTGGAGTTCACTTCTTGCTGCAGATTGCCGGGGATGCTGGACACAGAACTACAGGACTTAATGCTTACTCTGCTGGATTTTAGACTTGCTGTGTTTTCATTCCTTGCTATCCCCTTGTTTGTAATTTTTGGAATGGAAATGTCTATCTCATGCCATTGAATGTTGGATGTGTTTAACTTTCTTTTTATTTGTATAGGGGTGCAGAGCTAAGAATTTGCTTTAAATCTCAGAGAAGACTTTGGACTTGGGCTTTTCAGCAGTGCTGAAACTGCTTTTGGCAGCTCTTGGAGATGAACTAAATGCCTTTTGCATAAAGGGATGTGCATGAGTCTTTGAGGGGGGCAGGGGTTGAATGTTGTGGCTTGTTTCTAGGGTCCCCCAAAACCTCATGCAGTCATGAAGGAAGTTTTTCAGAGGTGGCTGGATCTAGGGTGTGTGACACTGGAATTTGATTTGTGATGCAGTGCTAGGATCAAGGGCACTGGGTGAAGGGTGTGAGTGCTACCTGTGCTGGGTAAGATATAAGGGCTAGAAAGAGCTGTGGCCTTCCCTTGTTGCTTTTGTTACCCTCTGCTCACCATCGACTGTTCTCCTCTGCCATGCCATTCTGTCTTGGGGCCAGCGGAACATGGACTGAAATCTTGACCAACTATGAGTTAAACAAACCCTTCCTCCTTCAACTTTGGGTGTTGGACTTTGTCTCACCAGTGAGAAAAGTAACTAGGATACCCGGTCTGACCAGAACAAGAGGACATAGGAGCAGAATTCCACTGCAGTGTTTCATTGCTTCTGCCAACAATGGCTTCAGCTTTTCACTGTAACAGGGTTACAAGACTGGAAAAGGCTATGCAGAGCCTCTCTCCCTGGAGATGCTGATGGATTTCACTCCACTGTCCTCAGGTGACCATCTTTTCTAACCTGGTTATAACTGAAAGTCCACTTTTCTATAGCGTTGCTGAAAAATCATAAAAATTAATGGCAATGTCCCTGCTTGAATTATGATATGATAAAACAAAAGCATAAATTCCAAGTAATAGTAAAGACCCAGATATTTAGATGTTGATTAAAAATGTTCTGATCTACTTCCATGGGTTCAGGAAGCAAGCAAACGAGCAAACAATTTAAGGCGTTGCTGAATTTAGAATGGGTTTCAATGAAACTCCATCTGAGCTCAATATAATGACTAGTTTGTACTGAAGTCTTGTCAGAACAATCATCTGCTCCTGCCTTACTCTTCCTGGGTTAGTTTTTATGTCCAGAAATTGAAGGGATCCTCCAGGAAGAAATGTGGTTCCTGTCAAGAATTGGATTTGAATCCGGAGAAAGTATGTAAGCGTCTAAATCATGATGTGCACGTTGTTGACCAGCACCATGGGGGCTTTCTGGGCTTTTCCACAGCCTCAAGCCTCTTCTGCTTTGGGTCCCTGACCTTGCTACCTCCTTGCATTGATTAAGCAGCGTCGGGTCAGGGTCAGGCTTCTGTGGAAAACTCAAACTCCAGGGTGCCAGGGTACTCAGCCTTCCGTGTAGATAGTGCTAGGATGTGGTATTCCAGGACATCGAAATTAAATTTATTTTTAAGGTTTTTTAAAAATGTATTTAGTACAGGGTCTACAGGGTCTTACTACACATATCAGACTTGTAGTGATCCTCCTTTTTTTTTTTCAGCCTCCCAAGTGCTGGGATTACAGGCACATGCCACTACACCCAGTCTCAGTCATCATCTCAGCATGCCCCAGGTATGGGGCCAGTACAGCAGGCCAGGGATTGAACCCTGGTCCCTGTACCTGCCTAAGCAGGTGCTTCAACCCACTGAGCTATCTGGCCAGCCCTATCAGGACATCAAAATTGCTGCTGAAGCATGTTGTGATGAACAAAATAGTCAGAAATTTAAACAAGCTCCTATTTTTTATTTATATAAGACCTGCAGCTCTAGTACCTCTCTATATATATTTTTGATATTATTATGTTCAGCCTAGTTTTGAATTACTATAGGCTTTCATATATTATATTGAAGTACAGATTTGTCCTGCTGACTGAGATTCTCAGTGTCCCTCCTTTTGGAGCCTGAGGTGCCTGCCTCACCTGGATGTCCTGGATTCCCATCTGTTATGGTTTGTGTATAGGTGTCCCCCCAAAGCCTCATGCAGTCTTGGGGCAGCTTCT
>NDGN011439820.1:0-13862 GCA_002564285.1 Tympanoctomys barrerae
CCGGCCCCATAATTATGTTTCACTACACTATCCATTAATGGATCAATTTTACATAGCAGGATGACTAATGCACACAAAGGTCACACCATGTCCTGAAGGTCACACAGTGAAACACAGCATTGATATACAAGTGAAGAGTGGCAACCCCTGCGCTGTTGTTTCCCAGTGTGTGAAGAGCAACTGTGGTCACTGAAGAGAGCCACTGAGGAAGCGCTGCTAATGGTGAAATACTAAATCAGGAAACAGAAAAAGAAATGGACCCTAGAAGTTGAATGAGATGACACAGAATGTAGCTGTCTCTCCAGACTCCCGGGAGCCCTAGGAAGGTCGTCATGGAGGAATCTGTCCTTCTCTCATCTCCTGCCAGGCTTGCCCCAGGAGCAGATGATGACTTGAAATGAGATCCAATGGAAATGGGGGGCCTTTGTAATTTGCTTCCCATTTTCCCAAATATTATGTCAGAATACAACAGGATCATTAGAATTGTACAAGCCAGAACTTTATCATTTACATGTTCCCCCAGAAGACGTATCATCTTTATGCTGTGACTTAAAATCGAGGAAGATAAATACACAGCTATCTATTTAAATGCATTGGTTGCATTTGTTTTATTTTTTTCTTATCTCTTGTTTTCTTTTATTACTCTTTTTGCAAACATTTACTTTAAAGAGAGTATAGCACTAATTGATATGGCATTAGAAGCAGTATGCATTTAGAAGGCCAAAATGACAGATATTTCAAGCATGGTTTTAGCATTACATATTGCTGCCCTCAGTACAGTTGCTTATTTCATAGATATCAGCATATACAGTTAGTCAGGGTGACAATTCTACCCATTAGCTGCTATTTTCAAAAATCTGATGGTGATTCTTAAAACCACTGTCTTAACCATCTTTTTCGTATAAATGTATGGTTTTGCCCCTGCCATGTTTCCTAACTTTTCTCCTTTCCCTCTTTTCATTGTTTAATCCTTAAGTTTTCACTTTCCATTTTACCGTGCCATGCCTTTCAATTTTTACTTCTTCTTTTGAGTTCTTACACCAGGGTAATTTTTTGATAAAAGTACAAAGATACAGCTCACTGCATTGCTCAATGCCTATTATTTAATAAGCTTAATGAATTCAAAGAAAATACTGCTTGTTCAGGAAAGTAAATTCCTTCTCTGCCATCAGAAAATAAGAGCATGAAACTCTCTTTAGCTCTGGCTACCAGGATATTTAGTTTTGCATGCAGCGGAGGCCAATTCTGTGTCAGAAAGTGCCCCTTCCTTCAGCTCTCAGTGTTCCTTTCCTCGCTGGCTTTACTTACCCTTCTTTGCACGTGTAGGTGATGGTGTTCCCAAAAGTGAAGTTACTCCCAGTGACGACAGCGTCTTTGACGGCAGGTGGCTCTCCACAGGAGACAAGGTGACAGGTGGGTGGCGCCCTGTCCCAGCTGCCAGAAGCTGTGCACTCGATGAAGGAAGGGCCCTGTAAGCTGCAAGAAGCAAGGAGGAAGGACACGCCATCACCCTCTCACTGGGTAACTGTGTACTGCTCTGGAGATGAAATAGGACAACTTACAAGAATACGGAGCACATTTGCTTAAACAGTTTTGGTTCATGAAAATAATGTTTCTTCATGTTTTACGGCTTTGTGTAAAAACAAGAAAAATCTACAGACTGTGTGTCATTAAAAACAATTAACAGGGTAAAACAACAGCCACTTGATGCAAAATAAAATTTGGTGTGCTCGTTGGTAGTGTTGTAGAGTGCTTCAGACCTTGTGGATAGCAGATTGCTTAGGGGAAGGTTAGTAAGATTAGGATCCTGCTGGGAGACACCCAGCTGCACAGACAGGTAACCTGAGTAAATGACATCCAAGGGCACTGTCCTTGCTGTAATCCTGGACATTTAAATCATATTACTGATTCTGACCTCTAGGCTTCTGCGATTTCCCAAACTTTCTGACCCTGTGTCATGACTTATTCCACTTTGTTTATCAGTATAATTCTGATTGGCTGTGTTATTCCTTCTACTTTTGACCACCTTCCTGATTACACCTTGATTTTCCCTATTATTTCTTCTTTGTGAACTTACTCACCATAGACAGCCTACAGAATGGGAGAAAATCTTTGTCAGCTACTCCTCTGACAAAGAACTAATCTCTAGAACAAATGAAGAACTAACAAGCTTAACCTCAAATAAGTAGCCCAATCAATAACTGAACAAATGAACTGAACAGACACTTTTCAAAAGAAGTACATGGATAAAAAAATAAATAACCAAATATTTTAGTCCTTAGGGTAATGCAAATCAAAGCTACACTGAGATTCCATCTCACCCTAGTCAGAACGACTATCATCAAGAATACAAAAATAATAAGTGCTGGTGAGGGTAGGGCAGGAAAGAAACCTTTCTCTACTCCTGATGGGAATGTAAATTAGGACAGCCAATAGGAAAGTCAGTGTGGAGATAAGTCCTCAAATAACTAAAAGTAGAGCTACCATTTGACCCAGATGTGCCACCCCTTGGTGTATATCAAAAGGCATTAAAGTCAGCAGTCTGTAAGGATATTTGCATACTCATATTTGCATACCATTATTTGGCATAATTTACAGTAGCCAAAATATGGAACCAGCCTAGTTACCTGTCAGCAGATGAATGGATGAAGAAATTATGGTATAAATATACAGTGGAGCAAGTGTTAATCAATTGCAAGAAGCACAAAATTATATCAACTGTGGGAAAATGGATGGATCTGGAAATGCTGAGTGACAAAAGTCATAGACAGAATGACAAATACAGCATGTTCTCCCTCAATCTAAAGATGATGACATGAAAGCGGGACAGAGATTGTTGGATAAGGGGAGAAGAAAGAGAATAAAAGGAGGTTCAGGGGATACAAGGGTAGCAGGGAAATGTATACAACCAAATATATTTAACACATGGAAGCCTCCGCTATTGAGAAATTGATGGAGCAGGAGGGGCAAAGGGGTAATGAAGGAGCAAAAATGGTCAAACGATGTTATATGAATGTTCAAAACTGCCAAAATACAGCACATTGAACTGTATAACTAATCATGCTAATATAAATGTGTGAAACAAAAAAAATCAATCTTTTACACTATTGGTAATCTAGGTCCTTCCCTGGACATATACCTTTTTTCTGCCCATACTGGGTACTGAATCCAGCAGGAAGCTACACTTTCAGCCCTTTATTTTGTATTTTTGAGATAGAGTCTTGCTAAGGCACTGAGTTGTTTAGGCTGACTTCAAATTTTGTGATCTTCTTGCCTCAGCCCCTACCAGCTCTGGGATTGCAGGCAAACATCACCATGTCCAGCTTTCATGTGCTTTTTGGAATGCAGCCCTATACCATGTTGAGCATAAACGTGGTATACTATTTATTTTAAAGCATTCATGGTAAGAACATTCTGCGCATTCACAATTTTTGCTTTCATGTTTAGAGTTTGAGTGCTTACACAGTTGTCCTGCAAGGACCCACAGGGTCACAGGCTGTTTTCTTGGGCATTTGCCATAAGCTAGCTTTCAGGAAGCACACAAATTTGAGAACAACCTTCCATTTATGAACTTACTTTGAAAGTCAGTGAGTTACATACAAGTGAATCCTACAGAGTAAAGAATGAGCAAAGAGATATTGTAGGAAGCTGGCCCGGTCCCTACGCACGTTACCTGTATCCACTCTCACACGTATATAATGCAGTAGACAGGTAGGTGAGCCCGCTCACAACATACTCGCCATTGCTTATGTTTTCAGGGCTAGAACACCTCACCAGTTCACACACAGGGGAAGAATGACTCCAAAACCCACTAGCGAGACAAGAGGTTTCTTTATCACCCGTCAAAGTATAGCCTTTATTACACCTGAAGGAGATAAAGGAAAATCACAGAGTATAATCTGCTTTATTTTGCACAGTTTTATCTACATCTTAAACCTCTAAACTATGGTAATTTTCACACAATGGAAAACTTCTCTCTCTCTCTCTCTCTCTCTCTCTCTGTCTCTCTCTCTCTCTCTCTCTCTCATTGAAACAATGGTTCACATTTTATTTCAAGACTGAAGATGTACACCTTTCCCAGAGCAATTTTGCTTGGCAATAACTAGAGAACAGATTTAAGAAGTTGGCTTGTCTGTGGATTGTCATGGCTTAGTAGTTGTATGCAGAGCCTTGTTTTGAGAGTGCTTGTGCTACTCTAGTTGCTGAGCTGGCAGGCTGGGAATCAAAGCCCACAAATAACCAATATTAATCAGTAGTGAGCAGTAGCTTCCTCCATGACACTGTTCTCAGACTGTCTTAATGGAGTGTAGTGGCAGGGATGGCCCTGGGATGACTATGACTGGATTAAATGATTGGATTAGGCTTTGTTACACTACACTTCATTCAATTAATTTCATACAAATTAAAAAACATCCTCTGGGGTTATATCTCCTAATATTATACCACTAATGACATGTTATCAATCAACAACTTCTGCATTGTAGCTTTAACTTTAGACACTGACCTGTATGCCACTTTACTGCCATAAGTAAATGCTGACCCAGCAATACCACCATTTTCTGGAATAGCTGGTGCACCACAGGAAATAGCTGAAAGGAGGGGAAAAACATGGTTTTGCTAAGAGTGTGTGCAAACCCCCTGAATGCTCAGGGGACAGCTTTGTCATATGTAAACTGAAGCCTAATATTTGGTTTCAAAACAAAGAAGGTTGCTACAAATAACACTTGCCATAGCTAATATTCTAGAATTGCCAAACACAATAACATGGAAATTAATTCAATATACCTTCACAATTTGGTCTTTGGTGATTCCATTCTCCGGATGCCAAGCAGGTGGCTTTGGCCACTCCCCTCAGGTGGTATCCTTCGTCACATGAAAATGTCACTTCAGCACCCACTGTGTAGACCTCACCGGAAAAGTAGCCATTTTCTGGATTTTCTGGGACTTTGCATTTTACAGGTTCTTAAAGAAAATTTGTGTGGGATAGTAAGTGGCCTTCACACAGCCATGAAAAGGGTCAGAGCAAAAGAATTTCACTATAATTAAGGTACCCATGAAAATCGTAGGAGAAATGTTTTTGAGGGAAGACAAATAAAGACTATGGCCTTTGAACTAAGGAACAATCTCAGCCTTTTAAAATTTTTTATTTTGAGACAAGGTCTCACTAATTTAAGTACCCCAGGCTGGGTTTAAACTTGTGATTAAGTTTAATTCTACCCCCACCTCCCAGAGTGGTAGGATTGTCGGCGTGCACCATTACATCCCAGTTCTGAAAATATACTTAATAGGCATTTAAACAATGACAACTAATAAAATATACAAGACTTAGCTAACCAAAATGTAGGGCTTTGTTTGATTTTGTTTTTGAATGGGGAAAGCAATGATGGCACCAGAGCAGGGCTAAAAAGCCCTGGACCCCTGCTGCCCCACCCTGACCTCATATCTGGTTTTAGAAAAGCAACTAAACAGGTCACAAGGTGATGTAAAAGTTGTACAGTAGCCCGACGGAACTTCTTAGCCTCCCTTTTCAGAGTGTGGGCCCTAAGCCCTTTCTTTACATAGACCAGGAGTCAGCCACCACCGAACAATAAGAAGAGAAATGATTAAAGCAGCATTTAGGCTGGAGTGATCAACAGGAGGAAAATCAATATGTGCTCCTTTCTGAAACTTTCACAGGGAGCAGGTGTTGCTTCAGTCTTCTTATGGGTCACTTGGCCATTACAGTCAAACTATTTACTGAAACACTCTGAAAAGGTAAATGTGACTAAAAGGCTGAATTTTGGAACAAGTAACCCAAAATAAAAACAAGTATTTATGTTCATAGATGCTCATTGAATTATTTCCACAGTGGATATCATCTACTGTTGACATACAAAAAAGTTCATTATGGGAAATCTACATAATGGCTTATAAAGCAGGACAAAATCATGTTCTCAAGCTTTTGTGACAAAAAATATACAAGACACTATTATTTGAAATAGCTAAAAATGAAGAAGGTTATAGAAAGTATGAAGAAAACAAACAACATAAAGAGAATGCTTTTATCTCCTATTTCTACTAGTAAATATTCCTCAGTGGTGAGATAATAGATGATTTCAATTCTTTTTTCTGTAGTAATTTTCATATTTCCTTAAGAAAGTTGCATGACTCTACAAACATTTGAGCACATTCATCAACCTACACTTTATTTCACTATTTTCACATGTAGATTAAAAGTCTGCTTCAAGTGCTTCATTAACTCACCCTCTACACCAATCTCCTGTATTTCCTTACCATTCCAATCTATCTCTGGTAATAGAACTGTTAATTCATATCTGTTGCATTCTTTATCTTTTCTCTCAATAATAAATTACTCCTTTTTCTTTTTTGTTACTGCTTTTTAATTTGAGACAGGATCTCACTACGAGCTCAGTATGTAGCCCAGGCTGGCCTCGAACTCACAGTGACCCTCCTGCCTCAGCTTTCCAAGTGCTGGGATCACAGGCATGTGCCACCATGCCTGACTCTATTTCAATCATAAATTACAACAGCTGTGTGCAATTTGAACTCAAATTTAGAGTATAATTTAGTCTAAACCCGGTGGCAAGCTGGTTCCAAAGCTCACAGTCTAACATATTTGCTTTTCTTTCAGTAATGTTTACCTTTCTTCCCTGTTTTAAATCTGTTCTTTCTCTGTATGACTTGGTATTGAAACATTGTTTAATAGAAGTAATGCTTCTTTGTCCTTGCTTGTGCACAAGTGTTCCTTTGAGATATTCTTTTTGTGTAAACCACTGTCTCATTTTAAATTCACACTTCTTTAAAATGCATAGGCCAATAAAAAGTTGAAATAGGAGTTTCCAGTTCTTGGTTACCTGTGCATCTTTTACCATCTCCTGTGTACGGCGGGATGCACGAGCACACGTAGGACCCATTGGTATTCAGGCAAGAAGCATGCTCACTGCAGTCTGATCCAACGGCACACTCGTCAACATCTGAAACAAATGTTCTAGTTGATTCACTTTTCTTAAGCATTAAGCATTTGTGTTTACTGTTACACAAATAGTCTAGCTCATATATCTGTATTAGGCACTTATTTTTGGTTTTAAATCATTATCTCTTAATATATTACACTATTTCTATAAAATTTATGTAAGTCCTAATTATATTGCAGATACACAAACAAAGCTATCATTTCTTTATAGATGGGCAAGTTGAAACAGGGTCTCACTACACAGATTAGATTCATAGTGATCCTCCTGTTTTTTAGCCTCCTAAGTGTTGAGATTACAGGTGCACACCACCATGCCCTGCCTCAATTGCTGTCTCAGTGCACTCCAGGGGGTTGGGGCTGGCATGGCCCACCAGGGAATCGAAACCCTGGCCCCTGCCTGTCTAAGCAGGTACACTAATCCGCTGAGCTATTTGGCTGGCCCATGTCTTAATATTGAGCCTGACAAAATGTAAAATATTTGTTGCATCTCTAGGGACAGTTGCTTTATCATTATATCTTACCTAGAATGTACTGGGAAGAGATGGCCCTAACAAAGGAAGACTGAGAGCCACAGGAATTTATAGTAGTTATTTCTGAAGAGCTAGAATAAGCCCACATGGTAATCTCCAACATTCGTCTCACCCAGGCATGATGGTGAAATGCCATTCCACTTCCCGCTGTCCGTACAGAACATCCTGGAGTCACCCAGAAGATAGTAGCCATTGTTACACTGGTAGGTCACAGTGCTGCCTGCGTGGACGTCTTCAGCTGAGTGAAAGCCGTTCTCCAAGGGAGGAGGCACCCCACAGCTAATGCCTGAAATGTGGCCAGAGAGAACACAGCTAATCAGGAGCAAAATGCTCAGAGGAAATTTTATTCACATCAAACTACTTCTGTGATGTCCAGTTAAGCATGGATTGTCTTCATTTACACAAATGCTGGGTTGAGAGTGCTATAGGAGCCACGGCAGGTTAGAACACATGTGCAGCCTCGGCATGGAGTGTACTACCTGGCTCCTAGTAGCTGAATGCGCTCATGTACAGGATTCTACTACTCATTAGATGCTGCCTTGGGGATTGAAGATGGCACTGGACCAGACAAAACCCTGCCTTGTGGAGTTTGCTCTGCAGCGAGGTATGTAGATAAGAGACATAGATACATGTCATGTCAGGGGCAATCTTTGATTTAGAACGGGAGTCTTGCACCCAACCCCTTCATTTTGCATTTCCCTATGATTTATTTTTCTAGTGCTTTTCATTGTTATTTACCATAAATAAATAATATTATATGTCCTTACTTTTCTGCCTCTTTCATTAGAAATGTAAAGACCATAAGGACAGGAATTTGGTCTCAATGTCTGCATTTTCAGAAAGCAGCTCAGTGCCTGACACATAGTAGGTAATTTAAAGATGGTTGAGTAAGTGAATGGAAGGACCTACTCAGCTCAAGGGACCTCTTCTTATCCCCACATCCGTGGTTCTAGCCATGACCCATGTCTTTCTGGGCTTCCAGCTTACCCAGATGTTTTTTCTTCACACCCTGCTTCTTGTGCTACGTTGGAAGCATTCATGGCTGGCCTCCCTACCTTCATCTCCCACCTCCCCACACAGCTTCTTCCACAAAGGAAGGACTCCAATGAATATCTGCCTTCTTGGCTACTGGGAAATATTTAGCTTTTGTCTAGCATTCCTAAAAACCACGGTTCCCAAATTTTTCAAGGGCCCCTGAAGTGCCTTCAACAAAAAGAGCTCACGTTCACAGCGGGGCAGGGGCTGTGTCCACTGTCCTTGGTTGAGGCAGTACTGGACAGGATTCCCGACCATCTGGAAGCCAGGATCACAGAACAGACTGACTTTGGAGCCTGGCTTTACATCTGTAGATGCAGTTCGAAGATGAGGTACTGATCCATCCAACGGTGGGCAATCTGAGGGCAAAGAACGCAGGCGCACAACTTGTCAAAAACCTAGCACCAGTACCTGCAATCTGAGGCATCAACTCTTACTCAGCCCCAGCACAGGACAGCCACTCTGCTGAGATTAAAACACATTCCCAAAAGCCCTGATCACTGAAACCGAATTATTAGAGAAAGCCTTTGGAATCACAAGTTTTCCCTCTTCCAACAAAAGTCTGCTGAATATTTTTAAAGAGACAAATTGCATTTCATGAAAATTAATGAAATGGTTTTATAAATTATCAAAAGCCATAAATTCTAGGACTTTTTAAGAAATCATTTAAATATATTAATTTTGGGAGACAGTTTTGGGTCATGCAGAGTTGTACTACGCAGTGTGCGGATGGCAACATTCACTTCTTTTCTCTGTGTCTCACCTGCTCCTAGACAGCTACTAGGAAAAGAAAGAACCAAAAGAATACCCCTCCCCCATGTCAAGAAGGAGGATAAGACTTCAGCGGGGTATTTAAAGAAAACTCTATTCCTTCTCTCATCTTATCAGCCTAATCCTATTTTACCTTTGTCTAATTTTTCTTCTCAATTAATCTGTACTTTATTGTGGTGGATTGCCAACTGGTGATCAGCTTGTTATACCCTGCTGAACCGAACTAGCATGGTGCCGGACGTTGGTGGCCACCCGAGAATTGCTGCCGGCAGCAGAAGAGGCAGGACTGAGAAGCTACTGAGAGGTTGTTAGGAGAAGCTTGTCGCGTTGGCTTTCCTGGTGGGAACTCAATTTTCCTCACTAACGGAGGACCTCGGGACTTCATTGTAACCAAGGGTAGCTGTGGCACTTCTCAGGAGAGCTCTGGTTCTTATTTTGAACATTGCTTCCTGGCTCCAGTTCAGATTCCTCAGCCTGCTGTCACAGATCCTTTGTCCTGCTAGTGTAGACTTTCTACCTTCCATCACTGACCTTTGGGCCTTCACAGTGCAGATCCATGAAACAGGCCTGCATGAGGCATTGTCATAAGCTGCAGGCCTCCAGCTGGACTTGTGGGAGGCATTGGTATGAGCTCTGGTTTTCAGCTGAACTCGTGCAGGATGTTAGGTTCCAGAACCTCAGCTGGATTCTTTGGTCTTTAGTATGTGGACAGATTTCCTGCACTCTGTATATGATTCTTTGGGTTATTCACTATAAAATAGTCTTATCTTGTATTGTTCCCCTTGCAAAAACTCCAAACCACAATGATTATTAAACAGAATGTATATCAGCATTTGAGAAGTCCTTCAGATGGGCATAAAGTAAATATGAATTAATGTTAATGAGATTAATAGGTGTGTATGATTTGAATACTAGAGAATTTTGAACTATTCCTTTAGGTAAAAACTCCAGGGTAGCCAAGAGATGGCAAAGTGGATGGAAGGAGATTCTTACCAGAACAGAATATGCTCTTGGAGTCGACCTTCACTTTCCCCACAATTCCTGACAAGAAGTCAGGCCAGGCTAACACATTTCCTCTACTGAGTTCTTCCGGGCAGGATGTAGCGAGTGAGTTCACCTGAAATTACAGAAAGGCATCTTTAGAGAAGTGCTACTTGTCCACCAACCTAGGATTATTTTACTTGGTCCTTTAAAACACTTGGCAAATTCTGAGCGTGGAGGCAAAGTGACACAGGCTTGTGCATAATATAATTTCAGAAGGAACAGGAAACATTTATTTCCTTCATTCTGACTTCCATCATTTCCTGTCTCATTAAACTCATTTTTTTTGTTTTCTTCTTTAAAAGAAAAACAAAACTCACTGTTGATGAAAGTTTGAAATCTGAGGCTTGTTAGAGGGTTACTAAGGTGTCAGCACCCTACATTCTGTCTTTGACTTCAGATACAAAGTGAAGAAACAGATTAAGAGGTTCTGCCACTGTAACTGTAAGAGTGAACATTTGTTTAACTTTTGCTTAGGGTCAAGCACCACAAGTTGATGCCATATTATTTCCAGTCCAAGAAGGACTTTGCTGTGTAGCTCTATTTTTCTGTCTTTTATAGATAAGAAAACTGAAATTTAGAGAGACGAAGCAACATGCTCACGATCATTCCAGTAGACCGAAACCACGGTCGACATGGGATTTGAACATGGGCTATTGTACTCTAGACTAGCATTAATCATTAACTCATTTGTTAATCACTAACTCACTTAGGACCCTGCAAGCCTCCTAAGTTTTTGCAAGTTCAACCAGAGAGATTTGAAGTCTTATTCTCGAAGATTTTTCCAGCTCTGAAATCACAAGATTTTATGAAGTCCTCATTTCCAATAAAATGTCAATATATCAGCAAGGAACCAGAAAAAGATGGTCATTAAAAATTACTGCATATAACTTCCACCTAACTTAGACCTTAACACCTAACAATACTGACAATAAATTCTGATAGCCAAGGGCTTACAACAAGGTATGTCATCATTAGGCTGTTCACAGTTGTACTAGGTTTGTACCTTTGCATCTCATTACTGTCATACACTGAAAATGGAATTGACCTGCTGTGGAGACAGGACATAGTCCCAGAGGTTGAGCTGGCTTATGGAGCCCACAAAGGACTCAGCTGGATTGAATCCCTCTCCTTTTTTGTCTTGTTCTTGCCCAAGAACTAATGCACCACCACCTATAGAGACACACACACAAAGAGAGAGAGAATAAAGGAACAAAAATTAGCCTGATGGCTTGTTATTCCTAAATTGCTAATTTAGTGAAAGCTTACCCAGTACAAATACTTGAAAGAAAACTATTGAAAAACTAAAATGTGTAATTTTATTGTATGTTTAACAACACAAACTCAAATTAAATTTATTTAGCAAAGGAATTAAAACCTAGAGCCATAATTTCAAAGAGTCCTTTCAACTTTTATGGGCCTCTCTTGTTCCTTACCTCTAATGTGGCAAAACAATAACTATTCTCTATCAAACTCATGTGGTTATCACGAAAGGCAGCTTTTCTGTAAATCTTCCAGAACTCCTATCTTTCAGACATGTCTAATATTTCTAGTTTGTCTGTTTCCTTTCTCCTCTCTTCTAAATTAATCCCCTCCATCTATGTCTTTATAAATCATCGCCATTACCTAAATTCACTAATGCTCATGAGTTTCTTTTGTCTCCTCTCCTCACAGCAAACACAGTGCATGTGTCTCCCTCAGGGAGGCTGGAGGTGCCCAGTGAGCGTCATTTCTCCAGCCTCCACGTTCAGAGTTTGCCCTGCAGCCTGGACTGGCTATTGACAAATACTTAGTATGTGGATACACAATCCAAATCCATCTTTCCCATGACCCTAGGGTTAAAGAAGAGCTCTTTCTCCTTCGTGTTTTTCACTTATCCC
The DNA here is from genome assembly GCA_002564285.1 of Tympanoctomys barrerae. Taxonomy (NCBI): domain Eukaryota; kingdom Metazoa; phylum Chordata; class Mammalia; order Rodentia; family Octodontidae; genus Tympanoctomys; species Tympanoctomys barrerae. Next base: position 12,231 of record NDGN011439820.1, read on the forward strand.
AAGTTTCTCTCCCTGTAGAAGCATAGCAACACCTTCTTATGGCTCTGGAATTAACTCTCAGTGATTTCCCCATGGTAGTGTATCCTTTTGTCCTCTGGCTAATGACCCCTCTGTTGTTTAGGGTTTGTTAACATATGCTCTATAACTTCATTCTGATCATACCTAAGCTCCCCTGCCTCCACAAGTCCCAGCCATGTTAAAACCTGTCAGCAACTCCCCAATGATTTTAGTTGTAAACCTCAATCCTTAATCTGTCCTGTAAGGCCTTATGTGGGTTGACCAAGGCTCTGTTCAAACCCCAAGCTCCTCATTCTCTCATTGAGTCTGAATCCCAGAGCTATTAGTCTTCTTGTATCTCTTTCTGTTAGGAGCAGTCTACTCCATTCATGGGTGCCTGGTCATCCTTAAGAATTCTACAGGAACATCTCTCTGACACTTAATTGGATCTTCATTCTAATCAACTCTTTAGTTATAGGACAGTACTCCTTTCTCCATAGTGCTTATCTTAGTTTGAGAGTTCATATCAGTTCGTGTGGTTATGTAGTTAATACCTCATTCCACTACCACACTGAATGTTTCCTTTTTATTTTATTTTTTTGTATTTTAGGGAAGGGTCTACAGGGTGTACTCATAGTGGCCTGCTGTTTACAGCCTCCCAAGAGCTGGAATTACAGGCTCGGGCCATCACACCCAGTGTCAATCGCCATCTCAGTGCACCCTGGGGGCGGGGCCAGAATGGCAAGCCTGGGGATAGAACCCCCAGCTCCTGTGCCTGCTTGCAGGTGCTTTAATCTGATGAGCTATTTGGCCAGCCCTCACACTGAATGTTTCACGGGACAGGACCTATGTGGTTTTTGCTCCCTCTTGGACTTCTAGTGCCTGTGCAGGAGCCTGACCCATCTAGCAGGTGCTCAGTATATATTCTTTACATTTATAAATAAAATCAACTGTAGCTTGATCCCCCAAGGCTTTGTTAGTGCTAAAAATAATACACATAAACAATAATTTCTAAAAATTATATTAAAAAGATCTGTTTTAAGGCTTTACAAAGTTAATATCATCGGGGGCCTGCCCCTTAGCTCAGTTCTTTAAGTGGCTGCTTCAACAAAGCAGTCAGGCTCAGGTTGCTGCGGCTGGATCCCCACAACTCAAGCCAGCCAAACCTGCCCTGAAGGCATTCGGAGAAAAAAAAAGTTAATATCATCAATTTTCATGAATATTAAGGTTTTTATACTATATTTATCCATATATTTCTCCTAATTTGATACAATCTACTTTTAGACTATGTTCATTGTTATAATTTTGAATTGTTTGTGTTTAATTTTCTTTTTCCAGGTACCACTTTCAACCTCTGAAATAAATGAGGAAAGCGGAGAACAGTATCTGAGCAAACATTGCTATGTAATATTTTTTATTTTTTTAAACCAAAGCTCTCTGAATATTTACTTTAAAGTATTTTTAGGAAGGAAGTTGAGTTCTATTTGAAAAAGGGAACAAAAAATGACTAGCTATTCGAAGTGGAGCAGTTTGCATGCTGATCACAAAACAAAGTCCCCCTTTGCCCTCCCCCCATGCCCAGCAATTCATCTTTTTCTTTCTTGGAAGACAGCTCAGCAGGCTTTTTTTTTTTTT
>NDGN011439824.1:0-10222 GCA_002564285.1 Tympanoctomys barrerae
TATATATATGGTTTATCACTGCATCTCGTATCTTGGTTCCATTCTCACAAGTGACATGGTTCTTTATACCCACAATTTAACAAAGGAAAGCTTATTTTCACTCACAGCTTTTAGAAGCTTCAGTTCACGGTTCGCTGGCTGCAGTATAGTAAGGCAATGGTGAGAGGGCCTTCCATGGAAAAGTGCTACTCGTGCCATGTTGCCAGGAAGCAGAGGGAGTGAAGGGAAGAGACAGGGAAGGCGATGCACTCCTCCAGGGCCTGTCGCCAGAGCCCTAACCTTCCAAGCAGGCCCCCCTTCCCAGAAGTATGCTTAAACCTGGACCTCACAAATGTATGAGGTCACAGACGAGTGAACAAGTCCACAATCCAGATGCCTTCAAAAATCCTCTGGAGCATAAGAGTTTGGGGAGGTATTCCAAAAATAAACTTCACATGTATACATACTTCTTTCTTTATAATAGCAGATGTCTGTAAGTCTGAGTACCAACCTATACATAAATTTTTTCCATAATATTATATAATTTGTAATAAAAGATCCTCACAATAATGTTTTTCTTAGAAGTTGTTCTTAGGTAGACTTGATTTTATATATTTTTTAAGTACTATGTCTTCAACTTACTCACATAAGGTGAGTTAGTCATGGAATTTCTTGCTCCCTAATTAAAATCAGCATTTTGCAAAAATATTTTTCTAGTAGATTCCATACATTGTTAGCCTGTAACCTACATACTACTTATTTTTTTAAAAAAGGAAGAGTTACCGAATGTTTGCTGGTATTTTATCCATTCTACTATATTAGGGAGCTATTGCTTTGTCAAGATAATTCTCTCCAAATTTTAACTCTTTTTGAAATGATTGGAGGGTTGTATGCCATAGGAAACAGATGCCTACTCTGCAGGCATAATACTCTTGGCATGTGGATGCTCATGACTATTTTAGTTACTGATCATATCACTTTAGTTATTACTGTGTGTTTTTTTGTTTTTCCATATCTGCTTCATCATGGTCATTGACATTAAATGACAATTACTAAAAATTCTTATTTGAGTGTTTACAAGTGTTTAGGCAAATTCATTTCACTACCGATCTATTCTAAAGAATATAGAGTATAAAACTCCAATCATTATTTTCTGTGGTTAGTAACCTACATGAAAATTATGTAAATAAAAGCATCAAGTTGAGACATGATATTTAAGTTTCTCTTGTAAGTGCCATGTCGATTGGAAATAGTACAAATACTGGGAAAAGTGACACTAGGAAGAGTAGAATTTTTCTAGTCTAAGAAAGACTAAAGTGTAGTTAATGTAATCTTTCCAGTTGGTATCAGTTGCCATGGCATTGTGGTGACAGTGCTATCCACAGTGGCCAGAAGAGTGCGGAAGCCAAAGTGATTCCATTGACTGTGTAAAAATTCTTCCCATGAGCGGATACATACAATTAGGTCAGGTTTATTTGAAAGACATTTTGAGAGAATTTTGAAAAGAAGATGTAATTTCAGGCAAAGAAGCAGTAACTAGAATAAGTCAGCAGAAACAAGATACAGCGAATCACTTTTGGAATATTTGTTCTGCTCAAGATAATTCTCAATTAACCTCAGATTTCCAACTGGGGGAACACAAAGCCATATTTGCATTTTATGAGCAACTGATCATATTATATGGACCAAGAGAAGAGACTTTAATAAAATGATGGAATTGTTCCTTTTGCATAAAATTGAAATTAGACACATCTCTTCCTTTTCATGTTGTTATATTCATGACATAAAACTTGCAGGTCATTAAATGACTAGTCTCTGCCTGCCAAGTAGATGGAATTTTAGAAAAAGAACAAAGAGAAAAGAAAGAAACCAAGAGGCACAGAGAACAGCAGTGATCAAAGAGATGTGAGAACAGTAATAACTCAGGAGCCTGACATCTTTCCATTTCTTGCATCCATTCTTCTGCTGGTATCTGGCTGTCTTCCTTCCTTTTTGTTTCATGACAAAGAGTAACTAGAGTTGCTTTATGCTGTGGGGTATGGTAACGTAAGTTGAGAACAGGAATGAAGGAAATATGGGGAAAGGACATATATAAGTAGAGAGAGAAGCACTATCTACCCCAACTTGCAGGTTCTTTATTTCTCATTTGCTTTCTAAGTGGCTATCTTAAAATGCCATTGCATTTTGATTCTTTATTTACAACTATATTGGATATAGGCAAATATTGGATTTAGAGAATCAAAGCTTTGTCTTTATATAAATAGATATGGCAAAGGAACATTTTAGTTAGCATTTTGCACTGTGTTGTGTAATACAATTAGATTTTGCAAATGGCAAGCAAATGATTTGGCAGGGGATGAACATTCTCGTGTGCTTTAGTATTAGCAGCAGAATCAACCCTGGCTGCTGTTTTCTACATCATGCACTGCTCTATTAAGACTCACTGCTTGGTACTTCTGCGACTAAAATTTTTGATTGCTTTGCCTCAGCTTAGATTACTTCTTGCTATCTTTTTGGTATTTTCTCTGGCTCATACTGACAAACAATGTGCAGAACATTAAATATATGCTTTATGCCCACTCAATGATGAGTATCCATTCTCTAGGATGAGATATCAAACTTCCGTGGAAGCCAGAACATAACTCTTAACTGTGACATGTAGCAGGCTCGGATTCACTGTTTATCAGCATTGTAGCCTCCTGGCAGATATTTAACCCTTCTAGTCCTCTGCTTTCTTTTCTGCAAGTGGGGATAACAATATTCTTATGGTAGGGCTGTTTGGGTTACAACAACAACAAAAGAAAGCACAAGGGAGGTATAGGACTTGGAGGCTGTCACATCAGAGACAGGCGCACACTGAGTACTATTACTACTGGCTACAGGGAAATCCCTTAACACTCTGATTCTGAACTTGGTCACGTTATTGATGACCCAAATCCATTTGTACTCCTTACGTACATCGAAGCTCTCAAACTTTATTTCCAGCAGCAGAGCTGCACTCAGGTAATAACTCAGCTAAAGAGATTTTTTTCCCCCTTGAATGAATTATGCTTCTGCTGTGCTAAATTTTCTCAAGGCAGTCAACCATAAAAATTATATTATGTATTTCTCTTGTGTAACTTGTGTGAAAGTAGAGTTTGTCAAAACTGGCTGCTCAGCATTTAATGAGACCCTCCACTGCATTTGATACTGAGTCAAGCTGTATATAAAGAAGGTAAACAAGGGAGGCAGCGAGGGAAACTAAACCTAACAAAACGAGGCTATAAATGTTAAGGGGAATTTTTTTTAAAAGAATTAAAAATCAAATTGGTAGAGAAAGTAAACTAAATTGTCATTTTTTTTTCAGTCAGTGAAAGGAGAATTTGCTTTGTGTGTGCCAAGACCTAAAATTAGGAAACTAGTTCCACTGAAGTCCTTAATACTCATTGCTAATATATGGAGCAGATGTCTCTCTGACCTCTAACTAATTGAACTGGAATGTCAGGGGGAGGAGAGTCATCAATCTGCAGATTGTCTTAGAGAAGATCTTGAAGATTTTTAACAAATGATTCTGTTATGTAGACAGTGTAAGAAGATTATATGAAATTGAGAGGAAAACACTGCAGCACCTTTCCTGCTCTAAATCTGCATTTAGATCCTTTGGGCTTTGCTACTGAAGACATAACGAAGATGTGCTTTCTTTGTCTCCAATATCTTGTGCTGTTATATGCTTTTATATGATCAGATTTGTTAGAGGAACTGTAAAACACTGCGGTTATCTTGTTTGTCACCCACCTTTGAGGATCACAGCTTCATCCAAAGTCACTGTAATTCTTGCTGCAACGCGGCGTTGTCACACATACCACAGTATTTTTGGGTGGGTCCCTGTCTTTTGCAGTCAGAGCTGCTTATGAATGTCATTAGCACAGAACATGCTGCCCTGCATCAGGGTGACCATCTGCTTGTCTGCTGCCTCTATTTAACTATGAGAAATTATACTTCCCGTTGCGTGTTTACTCTGATCACCTACTAAGACCATCAGCCTTACTCGTACACTTCCTCATGATCTATTGCCTGAGTCCTTTCTACAACCTCTTGCAGGTCACCTCAGCCTTCATTTTACCCTGCTTCACACCAGAGTGATTCGAGTAACCAGAAAAAACACACACATTTCTCTAGTGATTTCCATTGTTTGAAGAAAACAATTCAATTCTCATGCAAGATCTATGGCAAATTTTCTTAATACAATGATTATATTATGCTCAAGTTTTGGTATTTATTTTAAATGAGCTTGAGTAATATGAAACATGTACCCCTACATTTTCCATTATTTTTCATTTATACTCTTTTTTTTTCTCATATTTGGTACTGGGTCTCACTATGCAGTTCAGACTCATAGTGATCCTCATGTTTTCAGCCTCCCCAGGTCTGAGATTACAGGTATGCGCCACCATGACCAGACCCAGACACTAGTTCAGAGCCCTCGGGGGCAAGGCCAGCATGGCGTGTGGTGCTGGGGATGGATCCTCAGTCCTTGCACTTGCCTAAGTAGGTGCTTTGTCTGCTGAGGTATCTCATCATCCCTAAGAGTTATATATTACACATGTATGAAGAAGCATTGCAAAATTTATTCCTTACTGTAAAATATATGTGTATGTGTTGGAAGCCCTTTCTCTGGTGAGGTAAAACAAAAGGCAAAAATATAATTTCAATATCTGTATTTTAATATCTGCATTGCTATTAATACATACTTTTTTGACCCTATTGGAAATTAAACACAGGGCCTCACATGTGTTAGCCAAGCACTCTTCCATTGAGCTCCTCATACTTTTGAAATCTGATGATCATAGGAATGGAGAGAGGGGCCAAGACATAGTTGTCGCTGTTTTTCACCAAGTTGACACTCAGAACAGGTGCCAAAGTCACTAAAATACCAACCCTTGTGAAGTTGGAGAGCCAAGCCATGTTCTATAGAAACCAGTGCAACTCTTTCCCATCTGCTTGATCTGCAGCCTTCAAAACCTCAGTATTTTTTGATGGACAGGAGATCAGTAGGATGAAAAGCCCATTTTTCAAAAAATGATTTCACCATTTTAGCGCTGAGACTCATTTCCTGGCACCCTCACCTCCTGCTTAGTCCCAGGCCAGCTAGGACAGTCAGTCACTCTATATGAGCTGCTATAAATTATATCAATTGTTATCTTTCTTTCAAACATACTTTGGTCCAGAGCACTACCCCGAAGCACTTGCTGGGGAAGCTCTTCTGGTCTAACCCTGTGGAATCCACTCAGTGTTGCCATCCTCATCGCTGAGTCTTATCCAGGGATCTACAGCCTGCCTGCCTGCCTGGCAACTGCTTTGAGTGTGAAGATTCCTCTTTCATCAGCTGGAATATGGACATAAGGTTTTCCTTGTAGCATGGCCATCCTATTTACAGTTTTCCTTCTTGAGACCACTTGATTTTTAGATCCCCTTTTACAACAGCATGCTTTAGTGCTTTATTATGGCAAACGATTACAAAGGAAAATCATACATCCGAAGTTTCCTTTCACCTGATAGGTTTATTGACTAATATATAAAGACTGAAATTAAAGTAATAAATGTAGTAAACATATATATGTCATTAGAGTGGCAATAGATACTCATATTTTGATGCTTGGATTTTAGCTCTCTCTAATAAAAAAGTTCAGTACTCTGCAACTCTTGTATGACCATGAAAAGTAAATGACCAGATAAGAAATTTTCACAAAATTGTAATCTAATAAGAGTTCTGTATCATTGTATGTTCTATTTGTGGATGTGCTAGTAATAAGTGTTAGGTGCCAATAACAGTTGAAATCCCATAGGAGAGAGCTTCATTTTAATTGTGTTATACCTTCAGTAATGTACATATTCTTAGCTGCCATCGCAGTTTTCCTTTTTTTTTATTAGTACAGGGTCTACTGGGTCTACAGGGTCTCACTCATAGATGGGACTTGTAGTGATCCTTCTGTTTATAGCCTCCCAAGTTTTGAGATTACAGGTGTGAGCCACCACCCCCAGTCTCAATCACGTCTCAGTGTACCCCTGGGGCTGTGCTGGCATGGCAGGCCCCAGGAGTGAACACCAGCCACTGTGACTGCCTATGCAGGCACTTTAAGCTGCTGAACTATTTGGCTGGCCTTCATTATAGTATTCTTTGAATTAAGCACATGAAAATATGGTAAACTGCAATAAAAAAATCCAAAATAGCTACCAAGGATTATAATTTTCCAGTAAAAAAGTAATTTAATGAGAATGATAATAATCCTAGGAGTATTCAAATTTTCTTTTCATGGATAATATTTTAGCTTCAATATTATATATGCCCGAGTGAAACTCAGGTCCCTGTACATTGCTTTACTCTAAAGCAATGTCAATTAAAATGGCTTTCCTAAAAAAGTGTAAAGTGGAAATGTGGTTCATCTTGATTTGGAAATTGGAATATGATAGTGGCAAAGAAAATATTCACCATGGAATTCTCAACTATTTTAATCACTTTCCTCTTCGAAACACCTGGATGAAATCCAGCCACTTTAGGCCTTTATTTAAAATGAGAATTGATTCCTGGAAAGAAACCAACTCTGTCGACAATAAAAATCCAATGCATTGTAGGTGAATTCAATTAATATCCTCAAATGACTACAGGAGAAAAGATGAACCAGTGGTTTTCGAGTATCTCCACAATCTCATAGAAGTTTGCCCATTACAATCAAATGATTTAACAGTGTTTCCAAAGAAATGAACTGTCAGCTACAGGAAGTGCTGCAGTTTTGCTGAAAGTGTTCCTGGGATATTTTGGGGGGCAAATTAACTTTACTCGAGATTATTCCAGTTGTAGGGCACTTGTAATTCATGGATGCAACATTGTTCAGTTCTCTTCTCTGGCTTGGATGTGGAAATGACTCCCTACAGCTCTCCAGTATTCCACTGGGATGCCGGACAAAGAACAGCTAATTGTGTCAATTTTTAGTTGTCACCTGGGTAACTTTTCTCCCTGTTTTCTCTCTGCTAATAGTTGGTTGGAGAGGGAGTTCTGCAGTAATGAGATTTTCCTAGACAACCTGAGTTGCTGTGAAATCTCAAGGGTAGAGGCAGAGACAGTATAATATTTTGTATGTCCAGTGTAGGTTGCTTTGATGGATTTCAAAAGTGAGCTCAGAAAGCAAAACATAATTAAGAATTATCTGTCCTTTGCTTGAATATACCAATGTCTTTAGAAAAAAAATTACATCTGGGCTCAGAAATGATGGCAGCATGTCATTTTTTCAAAAACAATATGGATCTGTAGAGAAGTGAGTAAATTATCATGGTGGTAGAGGTGTACTAAGGGGAATACAGTAGTGTTAGTGGAGAAAGCAAACATTAGGCTGGGTGATGAATGAGTTTATGCAGTGAATCACATCTCACTTTTAATATTGTTCAAAATTTATTCTTCAAATAGTTCATATTTATCCATCAGTAACCTCTTACTTTTATTCTTGCAGGCCTTGGCCACACAACCTCCAAAATGTTGCCCTAACACATGTACATGAATGTATGCATGCACATGCGTGCACGCACACACACACACACACATGCACACACACACACACACACATACACACATATCTAGAGAAGTGAGATCAAACAATAGAAGAAACACTGAATTAAAGACTCAGAAATAACTGGATAATATTCTTGATTTTCATTAGAAAAATTATTCTACATATTATTTCATAGATTCTTCTTAAATTATTTATAACAGAATTCAAGACAACCACATGGTCTCTTGGAAATCAAAATTGTAACATATGTTTTGTTCTAAAATACAGCACTTGGCCCACATATTATTTTTCATGGTTTTTAGTCCACCCTAGGCAGTGCATGCTTCTCATTCACAGGACCTCCAGACTTTCACCTTCAGAACTGCTAGCCCTTGACAAATTAGCCCAGCAGGAAGTGATAGTTGCTCTGTGTGACTCAAGAGGAAAAAATACACATTATTTCTCTCTAATCCAGTGAAACACATTTGGTGTGATTCCCATGTCAATTTTCATTCTGACAAGATAGATAGCAAGGGAAGTACAATTGTGTAGATTTGCACATTTATTCCCATTTTCAAGGCATGAGTGAAGAAATCTTTCCTGGCTGATCACTTAAAGTGCCCTGTCATAATCTTTGTGAGTATGAAACTGTTCGGAAATCATGACATTCTAGCTTGCCATTGCAATGTCCCATTAACTCACTGGGCTCGGCAGTACTTGGAGGTGTCAAGGGCAAAGCATTCTAATTCAGCTGCCACTGATTTATTACATTTCCAATGAGACCAGACACACTAATGCTGGGGGGTTAATTTTAAAAACTATCTTCCAACTTAAGAGAAGACAAGCCTTGGTAGTAGGAGGGTTGGATTTCTCAGAATCGGCTCCTGCTCTTTTTACTCACTGCAGCTGAGCTGTGCACCAAAGGTGTGGGTGGGTGGGTTGGAGCCTGGAGAATGCCAGGCATTAAGTGTGATTTTTGCCTTAAGGAAGTCACAAATTTTATGTGTTAATTTCTTATTTAATAAAATTATTTAGTTTTCTGAGAAACTGACATTTCAACAGGGTTTGTGTTTATTTTCATGAACATGAGCAACATCAACATTTTTACAAATCTTCCTCTTATTCATGTAAAAAGGAAAGGAAGTTGGTTTGGGACAGCCTTTAGAGTATCATTCAATTAAATATAGAATAAAAAGCAAATTATAGAACACCAAAATACGATTTCATGTTTGTGAAGAATTGTCCCATTGTAGCACTCTGAAAACAAAATCCACTCTTCTTGGGTGAAGTTTTCCCTCTGGTACCTTACCTGCCTATTCCTCAAGGCCATGGCTTAGATCCATAACACAGCAGAGAAACAAAGGAAAGCACAATGACCACCACAACTCAAAGCACTCTGTATTTCTATGCATATTGGGTAAAATAGTGCATAACAATGGAATTAAATTTCTACAATGTCTAAAACCAACACCTTTTAGTGAAGTGGTGTGACAGTGGCATCTGCTATGTTTTGGGATTGCAGGACTTGGCCTTTTTACTTCACAATTGCAGTGGACAGCTGTAAATCGTACTAGCTACGTTGCTATGCATTGTTGGTGAAATACAAAGTAGAAAGAGCATGACTGGACATATAAAAGTCTATATAAACTTTAAAAAAATCACAAACCACCAATCTTATATTAATATTAAACAAATAAATTGTATTGTTCTCATTGTTAAGAAATAAGCAAAACTTTTGAGGAAGTCAAATAGTGACATAGTGCTGAAAATCATAAGGCAAATGTGAGCCCTCTCCCTATCTCTCTGTCTCTCTTTCTCTTTCTCTCTCTGTCTCACACACACACACACACACACACACACACACACACAGAAAGTGACAGATTCCATTGAAGTGATAAACATAATGTTTTGAGACTGTGGAAGAGGAAAAATCACATGTGTGTAAAATACAGCTAGAACAACAATTATGAACAGAAAATACATAATTTTTAAAAAACTTTGTACATGGAGATTCCTTTGTACCCCAAATGATGATTGGGGGTCCTATTCAACAACCCAGCTTTTTCCTTTCTGGGTAAAGAATTAAAAATAGCATACCACAGTGACATATGTGCACCCATGTTTATAGCAGCACAATTTGTCATGGTTAAAGCATGGGAATAACTCAAATCCTCATCAACCAAGGAATGGATAAAAACAAATGTGGTGTTTTTATGCAATGGAGTATTACTCAGCTATAAAGAAGAATAAACTTGGGACTTTTATAAGCAAATGGACAACTTGAGACCATACTCATAAATGAAATAAAGCAGGTCACATATGTAAACACTGTGTTGCTTTACTAGTGTGTGAAACAACAGATTCATAAGATCTAAAATGCATAACAGATATTGTGAATTGGGAAGAAACTTCAAGAGAAAAGAGAAACTGTGCTGAGGGAAATTGGAAAGGAAAGGAAAAGGCAAAAAAATATTCCAGTGTATGCATAAGATAGTTACAGTTGTTGTACAGGCAGTTTCTCTTAGCTCAATGGAAAGAACCGTTTGTGCTTGTGTTTTTTGGATCAGATATCCTGCCTATTTCTTGTACTCAATAACTACCAGGTAGGCAGCAATGAACAGTGCGTTAATTATTATTACTTTACTACTAGCCTTTTTTGAAAACTTGCTTTACTGTTATGTCTGTTGTCATATCTTTAAAATAAAAGAATGAAATGAAAT
>NDGN011439838.1:0-10326 GCA_002564285.1 Tympanoctomys barrerae
CAATGAATAGAGGGATTTGTTCTAATAGTGTTTATAAATAGGATATTATGTCTGCATCTTGTATATAACATATTTGGAAGGCATACGTGATTTCAGATATTTAGATTTTTACCTATTTGCTTGACCCCAGGTTGTATTGCAAGCCAGAGAGAAATTTCAAATGCTTGCTACATCCTTCAGTGACTCTTAAAGGAAGGTGATCCTTGGACTAGTCACAAAACAAGAGATGAAATTGCTATGGAGGAAACTTTAGAATAAGAGAGAAATGACATATATCAAGGTGTTAAGGCTAGGGGTCTAAAATGGCCCCCAAACCTTAAGTATTTGCGAAGTGATTACATAATGGGGACACTGTAATCGACTTGTTAGGAGGCAGGGTTTGTCAGAAGACCACAAGGTCTCTGGGAGTGTCACCTACAATGGTCCATCTTGCTCCCTGGCTCCTCCCTTTCCTGTCTGCTTCCTGGTCCACGTGAGGTAAGCAGCTCTCCTCCACCCAGACTTTTCCACCACGCCATTTCTGTGTTGGAGCCAGCCAGCGATGGCCTGAGATCTTAAGCTGCAAAGCTGTGGGTGTCAAGTATAGTATCCCAGGGATGACAAAGTGACGAGGACACGAGGCATAGAGCTGAGGCATGCCACATGGAGCAGGCCAGTCATTTAGTTAAATCTGGGTCAAGGGCTTTTCTTGCATTCTCTTGTCTCATAACTCACATCACCCACCAAGAATTCTATTTTTGGTTACTTTCCCAGGTGTGGAGGACCTAGACTACCTTGTGTGGCTCGAGCATAGCTTTTCTCCTAAAGACGATGTACGCGGTTCCTCTATTCCTCCCATCTTTGATGAGTCAGTGCTGGCCTTGGAGGTCACACTCTTGCTTCTCTGTGGTATGCTTGGTGATGAGATGCTGATGGAGGCTTTTAAATGTGCATTAATTAGACTTTCATACCTCAGGCATCACAAGTACTCAGAAAAGGCAGGTCAGCCCCACAAATGAGACTCTTTTAAAGACAGCATTCAAAACTCTGTCTTAGCTTGACAAATACGATGTTTATTATGATATGCAGGTTGTTTAAGTAAGGGAAAGGATACTGAGCATAGAAGGGGCAGTGAAGGGCTTTGCTCTCAGAAGAGAGAAGCATAAGCTCTGGCATCTTCGTCAAAGCTCACGCTTGCAAAATAGTCTAGGCTACGATATCACCTCTATCTCTAGTGCTGGCAGGCATTCCATATATCATAAATATATCCAAGAATCCTCAAGGAGTGAGAAAAAAGTAACATCTGACTAGTTTCTGCCTTTTGAATTATGTTTATGATCATATTCTGAAAATAGCACCACTGTATTAGCCTATTCTCTGTTGCCAGCATTTGAAGGTTTTCCAAACCATGACTCTAGTTCTCACTTATGTACCTGTTTTTAAGTTATAATTAGAGCATAGATATCTATTTATTCATGTTTGACCCTTATCATTCTTCAAGGTCAGTGAAAATATTGTTTCTATTGACTTTTATTTCCAGCATAATTAATTCTTTTGATTTTGTCTCACATACAGACATGCGATCTAACCCCGTACTCCCACCCACATCCTGCAGTTCTGGCTCAGGGGGTTTTGAGAGGCCAGCCCTTTTATCGGAGTCTTCTTGGGTCTCTTTCTTTCCCAGCTGATTGTGACTGAAGGATTTCTTTAAACAGATCCCCATTTGTCAGAAATGAAGGCTAGTTACTGTCTCTTTACTGATATCTTTTTTTTTTTTTAAATTGGTACCAGGGATTAAACTCAGGACCTTGCATGTCTCTTTAAATAATTAAAGAAATAAAAAAAATAGCACTCTCATGGGGGCTGGGAAGATAGCTCAGCAGCATAAGCACCTGCTTGGCAAGGGCAAGGTCCTGAATTCCATCCTCAGTATAAAAAAAAAGTTTCAATCAAAGATTAGAACTCTTCCATGTTAACATGCTGTCTGCTGTGTTGACTTAGGGTTTGGGGCATGGAGGTCAGGGACGCACGTGGCCTAGAATTCATTCTGGCCCATTAGAAATCTCAGATAAGGAGGCAAAGCAACTGGTCATAGAATATTAGAAACATTTTTGGTCAAAAGGTAGAGGCAGACCAGCAAGCTAATTTAGCAGCTTTCTTTCTTTCTTTTTTTTTTTTTTTGCCTTTATTTTTCAGAAAATAGTTCTTTCTTATCGTCAATTAGGAGAGAGAAAAGAGACCAGGTTCTTTTTTGATCAGCTTCAGCTTTTAAGACCAATGTTTTCATATGTAAAGATTTTTTACTTTACTATTACTATACAAGTAAACAAGGAAAATTATAATTTTTGAGGCAGGGCAAACTAGGTATGAAAATACAACTACAAAGGTTTTTAAATAACCCAACTATCTGCAGCAGTCCTAATGATTTACTTGTAGAATTATGAATAAAGATATTTTCCTTCTTTAGGGCTCAAGCCCATCCTTTCTAGCACTCTATTATTATTTTTTTGTCAAAATCCCCAAATCATGTTTATTTTTCAACATATCACAAATTTACCATCATCTTTATTCATCATTTTGTATACTTGATAATTCGTAAAGATCTTGCTTTGAGAAAGATTCGCCAGCACACTGGAATCACAGAACCTTATTTCCTTGACTTACTTCGGAACAAGACAATAACATTATCTAGATATTTCTATTTTTACCTTATAATGAGGACACTGAATCTAAAATTGCACACAGCCCTGAGCTGTTAACATTTCTGGTTCACTTTAACCTGAATAAGTGCTTCAGATTTTCCTGGAACCAGATTCATGCAATGTCTGTTTGAAGGCAGTATATGGCTTGTTACCGTCAAAATGCAATGTTTACTTCTCATTGTAATGAAAAAGGCCCTCTGGCTGTTCAACCAGCTGTAATTTTTCACCACTTCTTAATAAACATTTCAAACCATAATGAGTCATTGTTGAATTTGATGAAGGAAATGGAATTAGAGAAAGAGTAATTTACATCTTTGCTGAGCATTCATTAAAGTTTTCAATAAGTAAAGGGGAAGCAAAAATATGTAAGACAAAAGATAGTTGTGGTTTTAAAAACGTGGACAAAGAGTTCAGAAAGATTCACATCATCTGCTTCTGTGAAAGAAACAGGTGAAGGGTCTGTTCTTGCTGGTGTGATTGGCTGAGGTGCAGATCTCCTCTTTCATGGTAAGAAAGCCTCCCTCAAAATAAGAGCCTTTACCTCCAACCCAGGCATGGCCCCCATGTCTGCTCTACCTCTCAATATCCTCTCCCCAAGGATGGGTTCATTGTAACTGGCAATTGACACTCTCTAGTCCAATTTGTATAATATGTGGCAAGTGGCTATTCAGTGAAACAAAAAAACCTTAAAAATTGCTTTTTTTAAGCAATTAAAAAAATGGAGACTAAGCACCCTGCATGAAGAGACAAGACTTTGGGGGCTTTTCCAAAGAAAAAAAGTGAATACATAAACCAGAAGCAATTATTGAAGATCAACACTTCATTAAATATATCTGTCAAATAAGAGGCCATCATTCCTGACCCTCATTTCCAGAGCTAAAAGTCCTTTACTATTGGTGAAGACTTGATCCTGCTTGCTACTAAGGCTAAGATTTTTCATGAACTTTGAGGAAAGGCTGCAACTCAAAAAGCATCCCCTGTTCCTCTTTTGGTTAGTACCATAACTAGTCAAAGTGGTAAAATAGCAAAGACTATTGGGGCATAAATCATAGAGCAGATTAATGAATCATGATGGCATGAAATTCTAGTTGCCAAGTCTACTAATGTTGACACCAATGCAACAATACTTGTTTTTGAGGAATCTGTTTTTCAGGAGGATGATATATAAATCTGTTAGGTCCACATTTGTTGCCAACCACTATCATGGCTACAGTGTCATTCAAGTCTTTGAGTGATTCCATATCAGAAAACCTGAATCGGTTATTTCATGTCAGTGTATACATGGATTGAGTAGCTGCCATGACAGGGCACCTTTATGTTTTCTCTATGTGGGTCAAAGAGGTAACTTCAGAATGTGAGTTTATCCCAGTGTCATTCATAGAGAAATGCAGGCTACCTGAAAAAAGTCAACTGAGCTTAACAATGTTTTGCAGGATGTGAATAATAATATCAACCAAATTAAAATACATGTCCTTAACTCACATCTGTTCACACAACTCTTTGGCAAGGAGGCAGAATACACACAGTTTTTCTATGTAGAAGTAAGATAGCTTTTTAAAGGTAAGATACTGGCAAGAGTTTTGAGTTACAAGTGCTGCTCCAGGAAGTCACCATCCCTGGCAGCATGTTACAGTGACATGGAAGGAGTTGTAAAACTTGTGTACTCATGTCATGCATTCAACTTGCTCAACAAACTCAATCTGTCCCCTCAGGGGAGAATGATAACTTTGTCTAAGTTATAAAGTGGCTGCATTCAAAGCCAAACTAAAATTATGGGGTGACACATGAATGTTGAGACTTTTGACTTTCAAAACATTAGCAGAAAATTTGAAAGTATGCAACGAGGTCTTCCTTCTCCCATTAACGGACAATAACCTAACTAGTTCACCTTTAAGAGTATGAGCATTATGTCCCATCTACAAGGCTCCCAAACTGGAAAGGAATGGATTTGTGAATGAGCCGGATGAACTGACTTCATCAATGCCTGAAGAGGATTAATGGCTTGAGTTAACGAATGATTACAACCTTAAATGTATATTTGAGACAACTTCAAATCTCTATACACTCTAGATTGAAGTAAAGGTGGAGTATTCTGAGACTGCCACAAAAACACTGAAAAATTTGCTTCTACTTTCAACATCTTGTCCTTGTGGAGTATGGCTTTCTGCAGTGACAGTGACCAAAATGAGATTATGGAGTGGAGTGTACAGAAGCACTCTTTTGTACTCCATTTTGGGTGTCATTGTCATCAATCATCCCTGACTGGAACCATCTAGCTGCAGGAAAACAAGCCCAGGGTTCCCACTGATTTTACACTATGGTGAGTTATGTAATAATTTCATTATATATTGCAATGTCATAATAACAGAAATAAGGTGCATGCTACACGGTACGCACTTGAATCATCCCAAACAGCCCCACCCCTTCAACCTGCTCTCCCGTCCTTGGAAAAAGTGTTTTCCAGGAAACTGGTCCTGGGTGCCAAAGAGGTGGGGACCAGTGATATAACTGGCATATGCTGTCGTGGAACTTGGGGGAAGATCAGAAGTCTTACTATGGTCAAAGATGGTGTGGGAAAGTGGCCTTCCACAAGAAGGGGGAAGGCAAGCATGCATATTCCAGTAATAAGCACAGGCATGCAATGCAAAACCTTCTCTCTTTTGCATTCAGGTTATTCATTGGAGGAAGGGGGGGGGCTTCTGGGGTTCCAGCTTGCTAGGCAAGCATTCTACTGCTGAGCCAAATCCCCAGCCACTCACTGAGGAAGGGATGCCACTGCATGCCATGCATCCGAGTGAAGCTTGTTGGATCTTCTGTGTTTTCTTAGAGAGGAGACAGGTGCACTTAATTTTATATTCATTGGATAAAATTTAAAAAGCTTTTTAAATGCTAGTGCAAAATATTCAACATAAACAGAAATGCTGTACTGAATTGATTCTTTAAACACATTTCTCACCTTCACAGACTGCAAATCTTTCAAGAGATTGGTATAGTTCTTTTTTATAAAGCAAGATCAAAAATATAAGAACCAACTCTTTCTAACATTTTAGGTTATAAATCACTGGAAAAACTGATGGTTTGTACACAACAAACTGTGCTTGATGACATCTTTGAAATATTACTAAAAGGCTGAGGCTGTAAGGAAAAAAAGAAAAAATAATATGAAATAATGATGATTAATGTTTAGAAGTGATCAGCCTTTATGTTAGAAAAGGTAACCCAGTAGCTGTGTTTTTATTTTGATAGTAGACAACATTATGGACCTCAGATACTTAAAAAGTCACTGGGTGGTGATTGCTAGTGAAAAGGAAATAAAATCAGTTTTAAAGATATGGACCATTATGTTTTCTATTTTATATTAAAAATTTTTTTTTTGTATTTTGAGGAAGAGTGTACAGGGTGTTCAGGGTCTCACTACTAGATCAGACTTGTAGAGATCCGCCTGTTTACAGTCTCCCAAGAGCTGCGATTACAGGTGTGTGCCACCACGCCCAGTCTCAATTGCTGTCTCAGCACTTTCACTCGGGGCACGGGGCCAGCAGTGCAGGCCCAGGGATTGGGATCGAACCCCCCCAGCTTGTAGGCGCTTTAATCAGCTGAGCTATTTGGCTCGCAGATATGGACCATTATGTAGGGAGCTATTTTTGCCTAAAAGGTCAAAGCCTTATTTTAATATAACAATGTTAGGCTTTTTGAAGATAATTTGATTCTTATGTCAGAGGGAATAATGTCAATAAAATGTGGGTAAAAAGAGAAGGAAAGTATTTCCTCAGTGGCTGTCGTAGGAGAAAATACATTGGCCTTTCAAGTTCTGCCTTTAACTATTTTTTAGTAATACGAGAGAATTCTGCTTCAGAACTCTTTCTAGCATCTCACTTACGAGTACACTGTGGGAAGTTGTGTCTAAACCCCAGAGCCTCTTGCTGGGCTATTGTACTTGTTCCAGTAGGAAAAAAAAAGGCTGTTATGAAGTTTAAACATCAGAAATCTCTAGGTATGTGACTCTCAGGCTTTGATGTCTCTTTTGAAGATAAAGTGTTCTATTTTTATATTTCCTCTAATATGGAGCACAAAGGAGACCAGTAAATGGCTTTTGCATGAATGAACAAGCACATTCAGACCACAGTAGATTTCTACATAGAAATAATCCAGCAGGTAACATACTTAGAATTGCTATAATTTTTAAAAAATCAATTGAATGCATGCCATTAAAAAGCCTCACAGGAAAGTTAAGCTCAGAGTTGTTGTCCTTTCCTGTTGCTTCTTAGCACAACTGTCAGTAGATATTTCTCTTTCTGGAGTAGTATTGGAGGAACCCAATTACATAGGACTTTGGCTAGTCTTCCTGAAAGGTACACTTAATGTAACAGGCCCCGAGGCACCCCTGGAGGATCTGAACATCAAAGACACTTGATGAGAATAGGAGAGTGTGGTGCGGTTGGGGCTGGGAAAGCGTTTGCTCCTGCGTTACAGAGCTAAGAACTGCCAACACAAAACTGGAATCTTGAGATGAACTTCTCAGGTGAAGAAGTACAAAGAGCAAATAAAGGTATGAGAAAATGTTCAGCATTACTGGTCATTCGAGAAATGCTAATTAGAACAACACTGAGATTCCATCCCACTTCAGAAAGAATGTCTGTCATCAAAAATCAACCAATAACAACTGAGGAGAGACTTTGGGGTTAAAAAGAACCCATTGTTGGTGGGAGTGTAAATTGGTACAACTATTATGGAAATCAATGTGAAGATTCATCAAAAAGCTAAAACTAGAGGTTCCATTTAACCCATCTCTTCCCCCTCTAGCTGTCTCCCCAAAAGAGCTAAAAGTGTCATACCACAGTAACATACGCACACTCATGTTTATAGCAGCACAATCTCAGAAACAGCCTGCATTGTCATCTACAATGAGTAGATGAAGAAAACGTGGCATTTATAATAGATGGAGAACTACCCTGCCATAAAGAAGGGTGAACCTGAGGGCTGGGAGATAGCTCAGCGGTCTAAGCACCTGCCTGGCAAGCACAGGGACCCAGGTTCAATGGCCAGTACTGCATGCTGCGCCAGCCCTGGAACCCCAGGGGTGGTGGTGCACACCTGGAATCCCAGCACTGGGAAGCCTGAGACAGCAGAATCACTATGAGTCTGAGCGTATAGTGAGACCCTGTACCAAATAAACAAATGAATAAATAAATAAATGAATAAATTTAAAAAGGATAAATTTGAGACATTTTTAGGTAAGTAGATGAATTTTGAGACCATAATTTTAAGTGTAATAAATCAGACACACAAGTTTAAATATCCTATCATTGCTTGTGTGTGAAACTGAAAGCAAATAAGGAACAAAGAATAGGTATGGGAAGTAGAAAGAACTTGTTCGAATGGGAAGAGGCAAAAGGAAGAAGGGAAGAGAAAGGGAAAGAAGGGGGAAAGGATTAAAAATAAGACAATGGCATAAAAAGTGAAACAAAGGTTTTGCAAATGCAGAGGAGAAGGATTAAAGGGAGGGAAGGATAATGGGAAAAATAATTAAAATATCTTGTGTACAGGTACAAGTTCCCCACACTGACTGAGATCATTATGAATGGGCAATGTGTGTTCATGAAAACAAATGAGAACTGGCTTCTGACAGTGTCAGTAGAAATGAAGAAGAAATGGAATGCATTAGTCTACTTTTTATTATTATAATCAAATACCTGAAGCAAGCTGATTCGATGAAGAAAGAAGTTCATTTAGTTCACAGTTTTGGAGACTGAAAGCCCAAGAGTCTTCATATAGGCTCTGAAGAGGGTCCTGCTTGGCAGATGCCAATGCAGCATGGGGTGTGTGTGTGTGTGTGTGTGGGAGGAGGAGGTCACACCTCCCATCAGGAAGCTACCTAGTGACTGGAGTCCCAGAATCCTTTGCAAGAGCATGCTCCAATTAACCTGAAGATCTCGCTTTGTCTCTTGAAGTCTCCACACTACCTCCAAATATCCTCCCTGGGCATCAAGATTTCAAACTATAATATAGATATAAGAAGTATCTTGAAAAATTGTAAAATACTTGCGGATCAGAATTTTGTTTTACATCTCGCTTTGTGTGCTCTACTCCCGGCTCCACCCCAATATCAGGGTCACTAAAGACTCAACAGATACATATGCTAGAATAAATTATACTATGTGACAGGACTTAGAAAATGAAGACTACTATAAAGCAGGGTCTTCAGTGCGTCTGGCGGCTTGCTCAGCATGGGTATTTGATTATATTTTTCAGAATGTTTTCAACACACCTTTGAAGAGGCGAGGGTTGATTTGCTGGCAGAGGTCATGATTATACCAACTTCACATGTGATGATGGTGTGCTTGAACCTTCCCGGACTGAATTCTTGACTCCCTCTCGGGTCCACGCACACAGTTCACAGAGTGTATCACTGTGTTTACCACTTTGTATGATAGTTTCGCTCCTGTCATACCTTCTTTTCTTACTTTTTATTTTTATTAGTACACCAGAACATGGTGATTAAATTCATAACGGGGAGTTGGTCCATGTACACAACACAAGTTGGTTCATTTCTCATTCCCTCTCCTTCACCTCTTTTCCTCTCTCCATCTCTCAGTCCCCTTCCTTTTTTGCAAACAATCTCTCTCCCTGTTTCCTATGGTCTTTTATTTTGTATTTAATTTGTTTACATTTTGATTTGCTCATAGAAGGGAAATCGTGAGATAGTTAAGCTTATGTGTCTGATTTATTTCACTTAACAGGGTGGCCTCGAGGTGCATCCTTTTCCTACAAATCACCCAAGTTTATCCTTCATGTGGAGTAGCCTCCATTGTATATAAACTGCATATTTTTCTTGATCTGTTCATCTGCTAATGGACATACATGCCACTTCCAAGATTTAGCTAGTATGAGTGTACTGCTATTTTGACTATTAATTCTTGCAAGAAGATACCTAGTTGTTGTATTTTATATATTTATATATTTATTTGATACAGGGTCTTGCTATGCAGCTCGGACTCATAGTGATCTTCCTGTCTCAGCCTCCTCAGTGCTGGGAGGTGTGCGCCACCATGCGGGTTTTGGGAATGGCATGGCATGTGGCACCAGGGGTCAAAACCTGGTCCTTACACTTTCTAGCCAGGTACTTAGAGCACTGAGATCTCTCTCAAGCCTGGTACCTATTTTTTTTTTTTAAATGAGATGTAGTCATTCAGTAAAATTCACAAACTACAAGTGAATACCTCATTTACTTTTTACTTACATATAAATCCCTATTGCCACTACTTAAATCAAGATAAAGAACATTTTATTTATTTTTTATTTTTATTTATTTATTTCGTATGTATTTAGAACAGGATCTACAGGGTCTCACCACACAGATTGGACTCATAGTGATCCTCCTGTTTTTAGCCTCCTAAATGATGGGATTACAGGCTCACGTCACCACTTCCAGTCTCAGTCGCTGACTCAGAGTGCCCTGCGGGTGTGGCTGGCATGGCACGCAGGGGCTTGAACCCCGGTCCCTGAGCCTGCCTGAGCAGGTGGTTTAGTCCGCTGAGCTGTCTGGCCAGCTTAAGATACAGAATATTTTAATCATCTCAGAAATTTCCCTTTTTCTCCTCCTCAGTCAGTAGCCATAAATAACTCAGGCCCTGCTCCAGGTAAC
>NDGN011439842.1:0-42186 GCA_002564285.1 Tympanoctomys barrerae
CTCCTCCTCCTCCTCCTCTTTTTCCTCCTCCCCTTCCCCCTCCTCCTCTTTTTGTGCATCTGAGGTTTCCTTCAGTTCTGAATTTCCCCCTGCCATAGGTAGGCATGCTGCTCACTTCACTGACCCCAGGCGCTCACTGCTGTGGTCTGACTGTGTGCCCCCAAGTCCATGTGCTGGAATCTTAATCCCCACATTCACACATGGATGCAATGTGGAGATAGAGCCTTTGGGAGGTGATTGGATCATAAGGGCTCCACCCTCAGAAGTGAATGAATTCATCCATGTATTAATGGATTAACAGACAGGTGATCTTGGCAGTGGCTTTGTTACAAACTTGCTCGGTCATGCCATGTCCTCTGCCATATTTTGATGGAGCAAGAAGGCTCTCATCAGATATCAGGACTGTGCTCTTGGGCTTTGCAGTCTCCAAAACATGAGCTTAATAAGAATCTATTCTCAATAAATTATCCAGCCTCAAGTATTTTGTTACAGTAACATAGAACAGATGAAGGCACTATGTTCGTCATATAGGTAGAGACTTTTTGGACAGACAAACATGATTTTCACCATGAGGAAATGCTCTCTGTCCAAAATTTCTTTGATGAAAACCTTGGGTAAGTGACTGGGTTCATGGGTTCATCCACTGATGAGTTCTGTAGCTACAGGTGTTGTCAAGGTCCTGGTTGGAGGTCACTGGGGTATGACCTGGAAGGGTGCATTCCTGTCCCTGGTTTCTCCTTTCTCTCTCCACTTCCTGGTGTCTCCCGCTACTACACCCTTGCACCATGCCGATTTTCCCTTGCAGCCAGCCAGCCCTAGACCGAACCCCTGACTGTGAACCAAAGTAAACCTCTCCTCTAGGTTGCGAGTGTCAGGTGTTCTGTACCAGCAAGGGGAAAACCAACTTACACTGAACCTTTCCCTCAAGCTATTCTTCATTACGGCTTTGTCAAGGTATCAGAAATGGCCATCCTTCTTTAATCTAGTATTCCTCAACTGGGGGTGATTTTGTCTCCCAGAGTGTACTTGCAATGTGTGAAGTTTCTGGTAGGTGCTACCAGAATCCACTGGGTAGAGGGCAGAGATGCTGCTAAGCATCAGGGCAAAGAATGATAGCTCCAGGTCAAGAACTATGTGGGCCGAAAGGTCAACCACACTAATACGGAGCCTTTCCACCCTGATCCTCCAGTCTGGTGCCAAGGTCCTTAGGTGGTTCTATTTTCCCCTACTCTTCATGTTCCTAAAACGCTCGAGCTGAGCATAGATCTTTTATCTTCAGATACTCAGACACACATTTTTTATCAAGTCATCATCATGACCCCACTATTCTAAGAGGGAGACATCCAGATTGGCAGCTTAGAAGAGCCATGGGTCCAGCAAGAGGCATTGGACGTATGGTGGATATGAGGGGCCTGAGCTTGAAGAAGCGGGTCTCCCAAGCTCCTGAGCCCAGCCCAGCTTCAGGGCTATGTTCTGTCCTTAGAGAAAATAACCCTGCCAGGCCCAGCTATCTGCAGCGTGGCCATTGGAGGGCAAGCTTCCAGAGCTGCAGAATTGTCCTGAACCCAAGAGATGCTACCGGAACTATGTTGCTTGCAATCTGTGGTCTCACATTAGCACCACTAGTCTGGATGAGGACAAAATGTGGCCTAATTAATCCAGGGCTGGGGTGGAGCAGTCTGGCATGTTTCCTGGCAGTGGGGGTTCCACCTCGCCCTGACTTGAAAGCCTGCGGCTTTGCACCCCAGCTGACCGTCAGAGCTTATCCAACTGCTAGGCAGCAAGTGTGCCTGAGAGCTATAAAAGGAGAGGGGCTCCTTCCCTTCGTTGTGTATCTGAGCATGGATGAATGCCATTAATAGCGTGGAGTGTTTCTCTTAGATGAAATAAGCAGGAACGCACTCAGCACCTGGCTGGCTCATCAGCAGGAGCTCAAGTGTGTTGAGTTTTGCCACAGAACTGGACTTTTATAAAGTATCTTACACACCAGTGATTCCCAGGCCTCATGGCAGCCCTACAAGGGCTCTGTCCCCATTTTACAGACAGGACAAATGAGGTCCAGGGAGAAGGGCGTGGCTGTCTTCTATACCCTGAACTTCCCAGGAGGATGGGACATTCGGCCTCGGCCAGGGCAGGACAGCCTTCCGTGCCTTCAAGAGCCCCTCAGGTGCTGGCACCTGCCATTCTTCTGCGCTTCTCCAGCCCTGCTGCCCAGCCCTGCCACCCGATCACCATCCCGAGAAGCAGGGCCTTTACCTTCCAGGGTGTTCCTGCGGCCGTCAGCACCAATGATGACATCGAACTCAAACTCCGACATGGGGTGGTCTGTGGGGAGGAACTCTGCTCTCCAGCCAATTTCTAGGAGGACAGAAGGAGGGCGTGAGTTGACTGAGAGAGGTGGGAGGGGAGCAGTGACAACTCTCCTGTCAGCCACGACAAGTGGGCAGACAGTGCACCCAGGCTGAGCCCCAGGAAGACAAGCCGGGCTCCTGGTGCTTAGAAAAAGTTCAATCAGGACAAAGTAAACAAGCTACATCAGCCCTGTAGCTGGTTTTACTGACCTTTGCTGGGGAATCTGTTTTTTTTTTTTGGATTTGGTAGAGGGTCTCACCATGCAGCTCAGACTCATAGTGATCCTCCTGTCTTCAGCCTCACCAGCCCTGGGATTATAGGTGTGCACCACCATGTCTGGTCTCGGTGGCTGGTTCAGCGCACCCAGGGGTGGGGCTGGTGCAGCATGTGGTGCCGGGCATTGAACCCCTGTCCCCGCGCTTGCCTAAGCAGGTGCCGGCTATCTCGCCGGCCCTGGACATCTGTTCTTAATGGCTCCTCAGCTGTCTCCCTCACACCATGCTTTTCTTGCCAGAGTCTACTGAGCTCTCTGCATCTTCCCTAGGATTCCTCATTGCCTGCCACTGACGAACAGACGCCAGGGGTGTGCAGGGTGTCACGAAACAACTTGGATTATCCACTGCTTCTAGCTTAAAATGTTCTGTTGCACAGTGCACTGCCTTTCAAAGGGACATCTGCAGGTGAGGCCAGCCAGCTGCCCGGAGTCTGGGTGGGGCATCCAGGGCAGATGC
Organism: Tympanoctomys barrerae; assembly: GCA_002564285.1. Taxonomy (NCBI): domain Eukaryota; kingdom Metazoa; phylum Chordata; class Mammalia; order Rodentia; family Octodontidae; genus Tympanoctomys; species Tympanoctomys barrerae. The sequence continues at coordinate 3,084 of NDGN011439842.1, forward strand.
GGCGATGGGAGGAGCACACAAGTCCCTGGGGGCCAGGCAAGGATGCTGTCTTTCTACATGAGTCTGAAAAGCTCCCCGAACTCCCAGACATGTGGGGTAGAGGCCAGAAGGGGCAGAGGTGTTGCCATAAGCAGGAAACTACAAGGACTCTCACGTTAAACTAACTCAAAACTCAGATCCTTGCCCAGGCAGTAGAAGACACTGGCCTTAAGGAAGTTGCCAAGATCCATGACCAGACTCCGACCATGGTTTGCGTAGAGCATTCAAATTTAAATAAACACACAAGAGGGAAAAGGGAAACATTACTCAATAGGACATACCTCTATGGGTAGTTTTATGATTTATAAATTACATTTCTGTCTCCTTTTTTTTTTTTGCTGACTCAGCCCACCCTGAGGGCAGGGCTGGTGCAGCATGAGGTGTCGGGGATTGAACCGTGGTCCCCTGCGCCTGCCTAAGCTTGCCTAAGCAGGAGCTTTAAACTGCTGAGCTATCTTGCCGGCCTTATAAATTAAATTTCAATACAGTTACATAGTTTATGCCCTGAAGTATCAAGAGCTTTTATTTCATAGGTACTCTAGAAGCCTTATTTCCTTTGCTGGATTTTAAATTATTTCATAGGTGCAACAGGGAACTCATGTCCAAGTGGGTTGAAGTGCAAGTAAATCAAATTTATCCAAACCACCAAATCTTTGTCTTCTTCCCTATTATTGCCTTAATTTGTCAATGCAGCATCTCATGGGAGCAGGGTAACCAAATTATAGGTTTTATGACTTAACAGAAAGTCTTGTGGAAGTTGAAGAGCAAAGCTAAAGTGACCGCAATGGTCAAAAAAGGTAAACTACCCTTGGACAGAATTATGCCAAGTGGTTTCTGATAAAAATAGCTTGCAGAAACATCTGCTGGGAATTGCACATGTCACTTCCGGTTTGCCACATGGGGCTTTGAGACAGAAAAGGAACATATGCATTACTTTGGTTTTCTTGATCTTCAGGGGGCTCGAGGACCTTCACAAACTCCACGTTCACATGGATTTCAACTCCCAGCATCAGGGCCACCTTGAATAGGATGAGCTGCAGCTGCCGAATACCTGTTAGAAGGAGGGAGAAGAAAGATGACTGATGGGAGCTCCTCCTGCTTGTAGAACACCACACGCCCTCTGCTCAGGGATTGCAGCACAGCAATGCAACAGCAATACTGAGCGTGGGCTGAGCACTCTGTGTGTTCTCTTTTAACCTTACAGGGACCCTTAGGGAGCACTGTTATTTTCAGCTTGCAGATGGAAAATGAATGTTTTACAAGGTTAATTGACTTGTTCAATGTCAGAGGCAAAACCAGACTGTGGGATTGGACAGCCAGCCCTTCCCGAGAGGGTCAACAGTGTCACGTGGAGGCAGGCTCTGTCTTCCCCACTTCTCTTGAACTGGCTCTGGGTTTTGTAAGATAAAGGTGAAAAGAGAGCAGAGCAAAAGCCAGAGAGGGAAGCAGGAAGGGGGAGGGAGGGAGGGAGAGAGAGAGGAAGAAGAAGGGAGGGAGACAGCAAGGTGCTGTTAGTGATCGATGGCCTCTGTATTCACATCTTACGCTTTAGCTCTTTCCCAAAATGGCACAAGGTGGAGTGGGAAATTCCACACACAGAGCTGGACTCACAGGTCTTCTCCGCTTCTGCTCACTCTTCCAAACTCTCCCACTAAGCACGACCTCACCCACCCCTCTACGGGGGCGCCTGGCATTCAGCGCACAAGGGCATCCCTCAAACATTCCTCTGCAGGGTGAGGAGTTGGAGGCTTCGGAGGGCCCCTGGGCATTTAGTGGGTGCAGCGGTTGATACCCTGTTCCAGTTTGAGAAGTTTAAGGACGGGCCTCCACAGGGAGCCAGAGTCCCTCCTTTGTAAGCATCCTCACCCTGCGTAGGAGGAGGGGATGGAGACTGTGTACTACACCTGCCCTGGGGGTGGAGCAGCCTGCTTACAATATAAGAGAGGAAAAAGTCTTGCTCCTCCTTCCCCTTCTGCTCTTGTTGCTGTTGCTGTCTTCTGCCGCCATGAAGTGTCACCCCTCAGCCACCTGCCGCTCTGCTTTGGAGCCAGCTGATTATGGACTGAAACCTCCACAAACAGTGAGCTAAGTACACTTCTCCCCCCTTAGCTGTAGGGTATTGGGTATTTCGCCTTGACAATGAGAGGAAGTAACTGAGACAGTGGGTCCGGGTTACGAGCATTTACAGCATCTACAGTGGCCAGGTGCTGTGTTCAGCACAAGGGATAGGGAGACCTCGTGGAGGTGATGCTGGTGACCCAGTGGGGCAGGCATGGCGGCTGGGGTGGTGGTGGAGGCAGAACAAGGCCTGAACCAGGGTCCTGGAGGCCAAGAGAGGAGGAAGCAAGAGTCTCAGATCCCGTGGAAAAATAGAGGCCTGCAAAGCTACCGGAGGCTGGGGCACCTGGGAGCCAAGAGGCTTCTGGAAACTGGAGTGAAACTCTTTGGGGTGAGGGTGGCATGGGACCAAGCTGCCAGTGGGGAGCTGAACAGGCACAGCCTGTCCACACCTCCTCTTTGGAGAATACTCAGGTGGGGGCTGGAGGTAGAGGCAGAGGTGAGGAGCCGCAGGATAGGACAGGTATGCCCCCAAGGGGGAGCTGGTGCTGGGAATGGGGTGTGGGGAAGAAGAGGCTGGAGCGGGGAGCTTGCCTCCCCTGGGCCCAGCTAAAGGGGAGGCTGCAGTGGCGCTGGGACATGGGGAAGGGAGGTGAAGGCGGCCCCAGCACAGGCCACACTGAGAACTGCTGAGTGAGGCCGAGCGTGAGGACGCAGCTGGGACTGGAGACCACAGCTGGTCTGAATGGATGCCAGCAGCTGGCTTTAATGAGCCCAATCCAATTCCTGCCATGAAAGTTCTTCCCAGGAGAACTCACGCCCTGGAGGGTCCCAGTCTGTATACAGTAGGCGCTCAATACATTCTCCTCCTCCTCCTCTTCCTCCTCCTCCTCCTCCTCCTCCTCCTCCTCCTCCTCCTTCTGGGCCCTGGAGCCTTGACAACGATCACCCTGCTGCTTCAGTCTCATGGATAGAACACTGCACACTGCGATATTCCCAAGGACTTGTGGTGTAGTGGGGGCCCCAACAATGCAGGCAGGAGGGGCTCCTGGCTTTGACCCCAGCCCAGGGCCCTGCTCTCAGGGGACCCCAAGAAAGCTGTGCCCAGTGTGGTTGCCGTGCATCCCGAAGTGGCTCGCTCTTCATGGGTGGGGCAGATCATCCTGAAGCCTGACGCAGTAGCTTTCTGGGCAAGTCTGACTTTCTTTCCACTGGACTCCCTGGAATTTTCTCATCCTAAAGTGAGAATAAGCTCAGGCCACTGCTGGTAAATTCCCCTGCATCTGAATAAATTACACCCTCTGTGGCTGATAATTCCCTCCAGCCATTCCCACCCCAAGCCTGCTCCTTTTCCCACCAGTTCTCCTCCTTGTAGGAATGTGGCTCTGCCACTCTCCTCTCACCCGCCCCCACAAAGAAGCACGGACTGGGAAAACGCAGCTCAGGGGTTGCAGGTTTGGGGGCTATGGCTGCTTTTTGCCCAGTGAATATGATTAGAGGCAATGTATTTTTCTGAGCACCTATTACAGGCCAGGCACTGTAGTGCTAAGCGTGTGGCCAGCTGAACCTCATTTGACCCCAGCAGTCCTGGGAGATGAATGTCAATCACACTTGACATTGGCTGAAGCAGCGGCTTGCAGATGATAAGGGATTTCCATCTCCAGTCAGATAGAAATTGAACACACAGATTCTGGAACCAACTGGATGCAGACACTGTACTCACCCTCACTCTAATAGGTCTCCACTGCTGGACAAAAGGACTGAAGACCTCCCGACTGCAAAGCTGTGAGCTGGGAATCTGCCTCCCGGACAACCAGGCTGCCCAGACCTCACCCAGAGGGGCCCGGCCTCAAAGCAAAGGGCCTGGCTCTCCTAAGCGCTCAGTGATGCTGGGACCCAAGGAACTCAGACCCCACTTCCTCCCTATTCTCCTGAAGTCACATTGTAGTGGCTTCTCTCCCCAGGAAACGTTGGCATTAGGTTGCTCTCACAATGTCACTTCGGTTGTGTCATTCCTCTGCTCTACAGCCTCCTGTGGCTCCTTGGCGCCAGCCGTGCAGGGTCCAGACTCCTTTATGCCAGGTCTCCATCGTTTGGACCATTTAATGGGAAGAGTGATTGATGCTCGCAAGTCACATTTTATGATTGGCAAAATCTTGGTGAGCTTCCTGGAGCCTGGGCTCTGCCATTTACTCCTACCTCTGGCTTCCATATTTCATTCATTCATTCATTCATTCATTCATTCAACAGATGTTTACTGAGGATCCACTGTGGGTCAAGCACCCTGGGGTGGCCTGGGGATAGAGGTGCTAGGGAATGGGATATATCCCTGGCTTCCTGGTATGCACAGCCTGGTGGGTGTTGCACAGGGCCTAGACCAAGGCACAAAGCAGGCCCTCAGGAGATGTCTGCTACTTGGATGTATGGAGCCCACAGGGGCTTGGCAGCTGGAGTCACCCGGGCTTCCAGGATGGGGACAGATATGGCCCCCCAGAACCTAGCCAGATCATGACCCACTCACTGATATGGTCGATGGAGCCAGCGCAGAACTTCCCGTAGAACTTCTTGGCTCCCAGGCCCCGCAGGTCATGGATGGTATAAGGCCAGAGGTGCAGCACGTTGTTCCGGGAGAAGGTGTCCCTCTTCTCTACCACGACCACTTTGGCTCCCAGGTAGGCAAGTTCAATGGCAGTGCGCAAGCCACAGGGTCCTCCACCAACAATGAGACACTGTGGAGGGAGAGGACAGAGCCACTAAGCAACTTCCAGCACCCAGTGAGCTGTGCAACACCTGAGCCCATGGGAAGAGCACCCTGTCCTCTGTCCACCCCAGATGCATCACCTGTGCCCCATAGAGCACCAGCCACAGTCCTGTCCTGTCCTGTGCCTCCTGCAGAGGGCAAGCACTCTGGAGGAGGCACAGGAGAGGTGAGTGGGGCGCAGAGGAGCTGCGTGTAAATCCCAGCTCTGGCACGGACCTCTTAGCTTCTGCATCCAGAAAGTGGGTCTATGAAGAGTCATTAGGCCTCCTAAGGCTATCAAAAAGTAGATCGTGTTTCTAAATGCATAGAGTACATCTTCATGATCTCAGATTAGGCTGCAGAACACCAAAAGCACAAGCACCAGAGAAAAGAAATTGGTAAACTGAACTTCATCAAAAGTAGAACTCCAGCGGTTCTAAGCATGTTGCTAAGAAAGTAAAGAAACAAACTCAAGGTGGGGAGAAAATATTTGCAAGTCATGTATCTGGTAAAGAACCTGTATCCAAAATATATAAAGAGGTTTGACAACTCCACAATAAAATTGCAAACATTGCATTTTAAGAATGAGCAAAGGATGTGAATGGATATTTCTTCAAAGGAGATATACTAATAAATGGTGACTACATGAAGAGATACTCAATACCATCAGCCCTCAGAGGAATGCAAATCAAAGCCACAAGGAGCTGTCCCTTCCTAGTCCCTATAGTAAGAAGAGACAGAATAATCAGCATTGGAGAGAACAGGGCTGGCCCTCACACCTGGCTGATGGTAACATAAAACAGCACCAGTGCTTTGGAACAGGTGGGCCATTCCACAAATAGTGCACTATACAGTTACCGTAGGAGCCAGTAATTTGCCCATCAGCATAATATAATACCCAAGAGAAGGGGAAACAATTGCCCATATAAGGAACTTGTACATAGTTATTTTCGGCAGCATCATTCAAATGGCCCAAAGGTGGGAACAACCCAAATGTCTACTGAATGATGAATAAACAAAATATGAAATATTACCACATAGGGAAATAGTACTCAGCTATGAAAAGGAATGAAATCATAACATTGGATGAATCTTGAAAGCACTCTGCTCAGTATCACTTGTTTCTTTTTATAGAAATTTCCAGACAGGTCCATAAAAGCAGGAAGCAGCTTTGTGGTTATGGGACATGGAGAGGATAGGTATGGGAGTGGCTGATACTGGATATGTGGTTGCTTATGGAACATTTAGCAATTACGTAGTGGTGAAATCTGTACTCTTCTGCCTATGCTAAAACTGCTGGCTCATGCACTAAAATCAAAATGGATCAAAGATCTAAATATTGAAACACTAAACATACTGGAAGAGAAAATAGTAGAACTTGAAGACATAGGTGTAAACAGCCTTCATGAATAAAGGCTACAAAGAATAAACACTACAAAGAATTAAAAAATGGGATCTTGGGCCGGGGATCTGGCTCAGCAGCATAAGCACTTGCATGGCAAGTGCAAGGTTCTGAGTTCATTCCCTAGTATTAAAAAAAAAAACAAAAGCAATTCACCATATTAAAAAGCTTCTGCACAATGAAAGAAATCACTAACAAAGTAAAAAGATAACCCACAGAGTTGAAAGAAATTATACCAGTCATCCCTCAGACAAAGGATTTCTATCTAAAACATATAAAGAATTGAAAAAAAAAAATCAGGTCCCCAAAATTCAAAGATCCAATCTAGAAGTAGGCATCTGAGATGAACACACACTTCTCAGATGAAGGCACAAACAGCAATGTTCCAATGCTTCAGTGTTTGGTCGCTGTGTTCCAAACCAGGGCACCCGTGGCGTCTAAAACCAGAAGGCCACAGCAGTGCCTGGGCTGAGCTCCCTCCAAGGCAGCGTTGGTCTGGGGCCCTCAACACTGGACACTGCCCCAGCGAGGGGGGACAGGCGTGGCCTGCACCCAGCCCCCTCTCCTGGCCCTTGCAGAGCCGTCTGGAGGGCTCCTTCTCAGGGTCAAATCTTATCTTAAAAAAACACACTCTCCTCCCCAAGCAATTATCCATCCTCCACTATCAGCGAGACCACCAGGGACTGAAGGAGAAGCACAGCTGGGGCTATCAGAAGCTCCCACACCATAGCCGAGTGATTTACTCTTTGGGACCTTCAGGGAGTTGTACACACCCAAGGGAAGTGAAGTCACCACAGATAGGGCTCACATGGGGGGTGCGGGGTGTGCAGGGCTCAGGCTTCCTCTCCACGGGGAGGCACCTGGAGAGAGCTGTGCCCGGGGCCAGCTCAGCCCCTTATCTCCCAGCCTGAGCAGCGCCCGCTCTGCATAGCTAGACAATGACGGCCATGGCAAAGCACAGCTCCAGCTCCAGCGTGGATGAGGTCTGCTCTGGGGTTAAGTCTGGATTCACTGCATTTCTTTGCACTTAGTGCATCTTTTCCTGTTGGCAAGTTCTGTCTCTCCAGGGCTGGGCGGGAGGGGCTGGAGGATGTGGGGTGAAGGAGGGCAAGAAGGGGTAGTGGCGAGCTTCCTGCAGGCTTCTGACACCATTGCTGCTTCCTGGACAAGGCAGGGACCTCTGTCCCACCCGCGAGGGCTGCTGTGTGTCTAATGCGCACCACACACAGCAGCCGGGGCGCTGCATCTGCTTCTTCTGGCTACACCTGAAATCTCATTGGTGAAGGCCGAGTTTTCCCACCATCCTAGGCCCAAACATAAAATTTGGGCCTGAAATTTTGGAGACATTGACCACACTGTAGTCTAAAAGCAGAGCAAATAGCGATGAGCATAGGTATACAAAGCAAGAAAGTCAGCAGCAGCTGTCCCAAGCGAGCGGGCCTCTTGGCAGGGGCCAGGCCAGGTCCCCTGGAACACACTTGCTAGGATCAGCATGGGAACCCTGGGTTCCAACGGGAGGCTGAGTTGGAGTTAGAGTCACACGCCAGGGTGGAGGACAGCCGAGAGTGGCTTCCCTGGGCACCACCGTCAATGCTCTGGACCTCCGCATGGGCCGAGGAGACCACAGAGGCAAAGCACTGTCTCAATCGCCTCCGAAGGAGCTCTCCACTTTCCCTAGAAAAGCACCCCTGCTGAGGAATGAGTTTCAAGAAAGGATTTCAATCAAACAGCGCCCAGGCCCTCCTGGAGCACCTAAGGTAGTGTCACCCAAGGCCCTCCTGGAGCACCTAAGGTAGTGTCACCCAAGGCCCTCCTGGAGCACCTAAGGTAGCGTCACTGCTCCAAGGGCCCTCCCTGGCCCTCTCCCTGCTGCTCCACAATGGTGCGCTGCCTGCGATCACTGCCCACTTCCGATCACAGCCTGTCAGTGTCCCAGAGCCCAGGACGGAGTCTGGCACCCAGAGGCCTCAGAACACACAGCTCATAGATGGATGGACTTTCCATCCACGCCGCCCAGTCAGCTCTTCCTCCGTCCACATATGGGACATGCGGTGCAAGTCAACTAGGGTCAATGTCTGCAGATTCCCACCCACACTGTAGGAGTTGGGGTCTGCCAAGGCCAGCAGCATCTTGGATGTCAGCATATCTGTGTGTTCAGGCAACAAATTATTACTCATTAGGGAGTGGGACAGATCCAACACCAGCAGGAAATCCATTGTGGAGATAAGCTCGGCTGGGTTCAGGTCCCCACATTAGCAAGAGACCCATGCCATGATGGAAAAAGCATGCATCTGTCAGGGGTCAGAGAAGGGTAACAGCGATGGCTGACTGGCCCAGCATACACAGGACTCTTGCTGCCCTGCAGAGAGGCCTGGCAAGTAGGAGCCAGGTCTTGGGAACAACGCACAGCTCCCACCTGCCCCTCCTTCCAGTCCACAGCAAAGGGGTGTGCAGGGCTGGGCCGGGAGGCTCCGAGGGAGCCGCTGAGGGGACTGGGGCCAGGCCAGAGCACGGCAGTGTGCAGGCTTCATGGCTGCTGCTGAGTTCTGCCTCTGCTCCCTGAGGCGCTGTGCATGCAGAAGCACACAGAGGGGTCTTTGCTACCAGCCTGCTTTGGCTGCCCTGCACCTGCCTGGCAAGGCTGACTGCACTGTGCCCGGAGCTCCCTGCTGCCGAGGGTCCTTCTGACCACTCTGTGTATGCCCTCCTTTCCTGCAGCTGCCCTAGGATCCTTCCTGCTCTGTGAGGACACCTAGACATAGAAAAGTTAAGCAATTCTGAGTTAGAAATGGAAACAAGGAGGTTGAGAAGTCACTCCATGGTGATGAGTGACCAAGTGTGGATCTGAACCCAGAAGTGTGGGTCCAAGGCCTGTGCTCTTAACAGCTAGTCTGGGAGTAAGGTCCAAGGCTGGGGAAGCGGAGCGGACAGAGCGAGGCCACCTCCCCCCCTTCCGCACGGCACACGTAATGGCCTTCTGAATGGAGCCAGAGCCTAGACTGAGCTCTCAGGGTCTCCGCAGGGAAGGACAAAGCTGAGCCCAGGCTGGGGCACTTCACATCTCCCACGTGGGAAGTTCCCAGGCCGGGCGGCGTGGAGAGGCCACTCAGCAGGTGCCAGAGCAGCGGAGCTTGGGCTCAGACTGTGAAAGCCTTCTGTGGAGAACTCATGGCCCTGGCAGCGAGCCGGACACCGGAGGTCCTGCGTGGTACTGTTGCCCTGGGCGCAGCAGCGCCCTTGGATCATGCTCCGGTGCCAGGGACGGGCCATGCCACCACGCTTCCTCGGGAGGCTCTGGAGCCTTACTGGCTGCCAGGATGAGCTACTTACCTAGTTAAACCCGAGGCCCTGGCTGCTGCTGCAATGCCATTAGCAAAGACAGCTTGCTCAGAATCGCACGGTGGGGACTGTGTCAATCCAGTGTGCCGCTCACATGCAGAGTGGGGACTTGGCGTGAGAGCCCGGCTCACATCCTCACCCTGCAGGCCATCTAGCCAAGTGGCCACAGGAAGTCCTACATGGGGAGGGGTCTCTGAGAAGGGTGGCCAGGCAGAGCTCTTCTGATCCTCCCAGCTAGGGAGCCACACCTCATCTGACTAACCCTGCCTGGGTCTCAGCTCTCTCCTGCATCTTGGTCCTTCCATGTCATTCCCAAGTAACAGTTACCCATCACTTACGAAACCCAGAAGGTACAGGAAGGAAATGGAAAGAGTATCCTCTATTTTCTGTACTTTCTTTAGAAAAATGACTCCAGCTCTCCTGAGAAACATTCCACTGTTTTGTCCCTCCCTTCTAGCCTGAGCCTGTGCTCCAACTTCATATGAAACCAGAAGCAGAGGCCAAGGTGGTGGGGACAGTCTCACCTGAAACGCTGTGTCCTCCCTCTTGTGAGTGTGCTTGGATTGGCCGGACCCTGCAAGCGCCGTCCTCACGGCCAGGGCTGACCTTTGGTGCTGGTCATGTCTCTTGCCCTCTCTCCACTTAAGCGTGAGCTCCCCCAAAGCAGGCTATGAGTGCCACCCCAGCCCAGCCCGCATCAGCAGGCACCTCCCAAGTGCTAACTCAGTCCTAACTTTGTGGATGCTTGTGTACCCTTGCAGGAAGAGCGACAGCAATCCTAGTACTGATAACAATAATAAAAGTGGAGCCACCACATACTGCTGCTTATGATAGGTGCTCATGGTCCCTGGGAAGATGAGAAAGCTGCAGCTCAGGAGGAGGAGATGGCCCGACTGTGGCTGTAGGACCCAGGTGAGAATATAGCTTTTGATCTCAGAGTCAAGGCTCATGGTGACCCTATGCGAATTCATCCAGGTTTCCACAGAGGGTCACATAGGAGCGGATTATTGTTCTACCTCCCGTCTAAACTATGCTAGGACTGAGGAGACAGCTCTGTGGGGGTGCCAGGCTTCTGTTCTGACCCCTCATCAAGCTGACTGGGTGAGGACTGGAGAACAGACACGAAGTGCTGGATTGTCTGCGGCAACCTGTGAGGCTGTAGAAACGGGGGATGGAACAGAAAGCTGACTTTGTTCAAGAAAGCCTGCTCTAGAAGATGGAACAGGAGTAAACTGAGGCAGGGGAACTAGAGACAGAAGGAAGGGTGTGCTGAGAAGGGGAGGCAATGCCAGGTAGTGAGGGGCTGGAGCAGGGCTGGGGACAGTGGGGAAGGGAAGACTTGGCAGGTGAGGGAGACGGGGCCAGGAGGACCTTGGAGATGAGACTTAGTTTGGGTTTTATTTTCCTCCTTGGCTGTTATAGGTTTGGAATATAATGGAAGTTCTACTTTACAACAACTGATTTGAGAGCAATGATGAAGAGACGGTAATGAGAAACGAAGCTACAGGCGGGGGAAGACTGCGCACAAGACCGTGCCTCCCACCACGCCCTCACACTCAGCACCTCTGCCTGGCTCTGCTCTCGGCTTCTTCTCTTCTTTTCCAGGATATCATCTACTTCGCTGGCTTTACTATCACTTTATGTGGATGATACTCCAAGTTACTCCGACCCTGAAGCTGCCTGGACTCCCACAGCCGCCAGCCACTGAATTCCAGTTCTTCTCACTAGCAGCAGATCTACAGCCCCTTGTGCCCTACCCTGTGTGACTGTCCCCATCAATTTATGTTTCTAGCTGCTTAGATGAACAATCTGGGATCAGTCTTGACTCCTGTCTTCCCTCACCTCACAGCCTCTCACCCATACGTCTTTTTCCACCCTCCCTTCACAACAACCCTAGGGTCCAGCCAGCTTTCACCTTCTCTGCACTGCCCTCTTACCTAAGTCACCATCATCCCTCATGACCCTGACATTAGAGCTCCTACCTGGTGTCATTCCCTTGCCCCTGCCAATTTCCCACTTTCCTGTGACACTTAGAACTCCAAATCAGAAGAGCTCACCATGGCCTCAGGGCCCAAACATGAAACTGAACTCAGGTATACTTCCACCTTCAGTGCCTACCACATCCCTCCTTGTCTTCCTCCATCTCCAATTTATTTCTCCTGACCAGATGCTTGGGGTTTTTAAAGGTAACATTATAGAATGAAATGTACGCGTTTTGAGTGCATCTCTTGATATGACAAATTATAACACATTTTACATCAGTTTTCTCTCCATTAGTGGTCCTGTGAGCTCTCGTTTCCTGAGCTTTGGTGCTGGTGGCCTGGCATGACCTGTCCCCAGCAAGGACCTCTGAGCCATTAAGGAGAGGCTGAGGGTGGCCAGACACCTGTCTTCCCTTCAGGACAGCAGAAATCATGGGTTTTTCCAAGACCAAAATGTAGCATCACAAGAATCTCACTTCCTTGAAGAGAAACAGCGGGATGAACCCTCTGACATGGGCTGGGCCAAGATATACTGAAAGCTAAAAAGTTCAGAGCCATGCACGGGAGAAAAAGCAGAGCTGCAAGGCACAATCAACCTGGCATCCAGCAACAGGAGTTCATTTTTTTCATTTTCTCTTTTTCTTTCTAGTTGCTTGGCAACTCTTAAAACCATTAAGCTCAGTTGTATTGGGTGCCCTCGCCACAGCAAAGCCAGTAAAACTCACAGCCATTTAGAACCAGGTCCGGGGCCTAGGGAGAGGGCTCAGTGGAATAAGCGCTTCCCTGGCAAGCGCAAGGGTCTGAGTTCAATCCCTGGTTCCGCAATAAATAAATAAATAAATAAATAGAACCAGGTCCACTTAAGTCTACGTTTACAGCAACACATATCCAGCCTCTGTTGTGGCTGGGACATGGTAAAGCCAGAAGCTGAACCAGACATCTGGCTCTGGGGCCAAGCACTGACCCAGTGTGCAGAGCCTGCTGGAAAAAGTGCAGAGAGGCATCTGTAGGCCAGGGCCACCCCTTGCTCCATGGCGCCACTTCTGGGTGAAGGTGAATGACCCTTCGAGTGTGTCCACCCGTCTTCTGTAGCCTTCTCACAGGCTCATGCATCTCAAGCCATGTACCTGGCACAGGCAAATGCTCCGCTGTCATCAAAGAAACAAGAGGGGACTCCATATTCGGAGGACACCTGTTGCCATATTTCTGAATTATTTGTCTCCACAGTCTCCTACTAGTCCTGCTGGCTTCGTGGTTCTGGGAAACAGAGTTTTGGTTCATCCTTTCCTACATCTCTTCATCACCCATGAAGGGGGACCTGGCACCTCCCTGCTCTTGGTTGATAATACATCTCCTTTGTTACACCCTTCTGCTAGAGACAGGAAGCTAGCCAAAACTAGCTGTGGAAAATGAAACAATCCAGCAAAGCACACAGAGGCCATGGAAGGAACAACAGCCAAAGGCAGAAGAGCGCTGAGTCTCAGAAACAAGAGGTCTGGAATTCCGCAGGATTCTCTATCCTTATCTTGACCTGTCCCTCCTTATACTCTGCCATTGCAATGGGTATTCTTGTTGATATTTTTCACACTTTCGTGTTTCCACTGGACGCATTATTTAAAATGAAATTATTAGGTGATAAAGTTTTAAAATGTCCAAATTGGGGCCAGAGAGATAGCTCAGTGGCACAAGCACCTGCTTGACAAGTGCAAGGTCCTAAGTTTGATTCCTGGTATCAAACAAAATAAAATAAAATGTCCAAATTATAATAAACAGTGCTAAAATGTCTTCCAGAAGAAAAGATAGGAAAGAAAGACAAACAAGAAAGGAAGGAAGGAAGGAGAAAGAGAGAGACAGAGTGAGACAGAGAGGAGGAGGAGGAAGAGGGGGGAGGAGGAGAAGGTGAAGGAGAAAAGGAGGAGGAAGAGAAGGAGAAGAGGAGGAGGTAGAGGAGCAGAAGGAAGAGAAGGAGAAGAAGAGGAAGAGAAGGAGAAAGAGAAGAAGAGGAAGAGGAGGAAGGAGAAAGAGAAGGAGAAGAGGAGGAGGAAGAGGAGAAGGAGAAGAGAAGGAGGAAGAGAAGAAGAAAGGAGGAGGAGAAGGAAGAAGAAAGCAAGGCAAACAGAGGGCAGTATACTCAGGAGGCCCTAGTGGCCCAGCACCCAGAGGCCACTCTGGCTTGGTGACTACAAGGCAGCAGAGACTGGCAGGCCCCAGGAGGGAAACTTAGCAGCCTTCCTAAGGAGCCAACAACATGGGCCACTTAATCCGGTGTTAAAGGTAGAACAGAGCCGGGCATCAGCACCCTCCGCTTGCCCGGTCTGGATATGCAGGCAGGGCTGCTAGGAGCAGCTGTCACTCTGCCTGCTGGCAAACATCTCCATCCAACAGGTGCCACAGACAGGGGTCCCCTGAGGCCAGGCAGTCTGCTGCCACCGCTGCTGTAAGTACGTTCACTCAGGTAGTCCTCAGAGGAGCCATCAGGAAAAGAGCATTGTGGTCCCATTTTGCAGTCGAGAAACTAGGGCTCAGAGGTGAGCTGCCTTAGCAGAGCTGGGGTTCGTGGAGTTGTGCTCCCCACCTCGCACAGTGCTGAGGGGCCACGCATGTCCACTCAACATCATAACCGCCCAGGATTAGGAACGCAAGGCACAGAACGGCTATGCGGAGCCAGTGAGCATAGGAATGGGCATTTGAGCCCAGCGGCCTAGCACCACAGCCCCCTCCCTGCCCCTCCACATTCTACTCACGCAGCTAAGGCCACTCAAAGGCACTACTGCCAGGTCCTTGAAATGCCAGCGTTGGGCTCGTTCCTCCACAGTGCCCTCTCTGCCACCTCCCCCCCACCCCCCCCGCACTGGGGCCTGCTCTTCCTTTCTGGCCTTTTGATTCCCTCACGGGTCCCTGAGCCCCCACTGGCCCCACCTCATCCCATGGCCACTCATGGCTGCAGGCAAGGCTGCCCCTGCCCGCAGAGTCACGGACAGCTTCGCCCGGGGCAGCCTCTGCAGCAAGGCCGCCATGAGGCTTGGCAACGGTTCTGTATCGACCACGGCTGGGCGTTCCTCCCACTGGCACCAACTTCTATTCCTCTGAGGCCAGCAGAGGAGAGAAAACTTCCCTGAGCCCTGAAGCCATTCTTGGAGCTGTCCCTTGGCCAGCACCAGCCGGGGCCAAGGGACATAGGGCAGGTCCTGCCATTCTACAGCTGGACCCAGACCAGCGGTGACGTCCACAGATAATCACCAGACAAGAGCTGCACACTGCCCCGAGGAAGAGGACAGGTGAGAAGATGCTGCAAGCATGCGCTGACCTCCTGCACTGCATCCTCTCCTCAAGCCCTTCCCGCCAGAGAAGGTGCCATTTATGGGCCCCTGATCTGCACCCCCAGACACAGCAAGAGGGTGGCAAAGAGAAGCAGTCAGCCCAGCTGCCACTAAATGGCCTTGAGCACAAAGCATATTACAGTTGGGGTCAGTTTTAGAATAAAGGTAGTTCCCAACAGCTACGGTAGTTCTAGGGTGCAGCCAGTAGGATGCAGAGCTCTTCATAAAAGGGCCTGAAACAGCACACGGTGAGCACCAGATAAAAGGCTACCATGACTGGGACCTGTTTTCTCTTTCTTCCTAAAAAGGAACTTTTAAGTGAAACCAGCCTTTTGGCCTGGGAGCGTGCAGTCCATCCCACGCCACCTGGGACATGGCCACAGTGGGCTCAGCTGTGCAGAGGCCGGAAGTGGATGCCCTCTGGGGCATCGGAAGGACAATGACAGTGCCTGTGTTGCCAGGAGCAGCCAAGAGGTCTCCCTACAGCACCAAGCTGCCCCGCCCCTGTGTCCATGGGGGGCACTGTGAGTGCGTGGGACCTCAGGGTGGGTCAGCACTCCTCTCTGTACAGGGCCAGACAGCTGCCCTAACTGCTGGCTTAGGGTATCCCAGGAGTCCTTCTCCATGACTGCTTGGCCTGGAAAGGTCCAAGAAGGGATGCCAGGGTACCCAAGAGCCGGTTCAGTATCTCTGAGGTGTGACGGATTCCCCTGCTGGCCCTCACTACAACGCCCTCCCCTCAGTTCTCAGTGCCAGGCTCCTTCTCATCACTCAGGTCTGGGCTCACCATCACATTCCTCTCGAATACCCTCCAGCCCCACCCGGGACGCTATCACATGTCTGTTTATTTTCTGCACAGTGCTTATCATACCCTTAGATCTCCTTTTTAATTGTTAACTAGTTCACGCTGCACCTCTCCTTCCAGAATACATACCCTGAGAAGCAGGGGCCTCTCACTCACAAGTATACCCCCAGAGGGCAGGACAGTCCCTGATCTACAGCAGGAACCACTATATATTTGCCAGATGAATCAATCAATCAAATCAAGTCCTATCTTTATCCTGAGTCAGGACACTCACGGATGTGTAACAGCTATTACTCATGAGGATATTGTCTTAGTGCAGTAGAGTGTCGTTTTATTAAATGAGGAAGATACAAACTTAAGAAACAAGAGCTCTCTGACCTCTCCATTTTAGGTGAGCATGCTAAGGTTAAGGTCCCACCACTGAAAGACACTGATGTGTCCAACTTTGGGCTCAAGCCATGAACAAACCACTGTTGTTCTTCATTTTGCCTGAGAGTTTTGTTAATTTAGCATGGATGGGGATTATCCATGGCTAATGGCTGGCGCTGGGTCTCTAGTCTTTGCAAAAGTGGAGGAAAGGTATTGCTACAAGCTTAATAAACAAGCTTATTTGTTAAAGAGTTTGCTCAAAGCATAGGTTTGAGAGGGAAGGAAGGCAATAGAGGCAAAAAGAGGAGGAATAGACACGCCTTTTACAAAGGCAAGACCTAGTCTCAGGGGAAACAACCTGAGATGTCACAAAGCCAGTTTAGAGCTGGCAGCAAACCCTCAAGGTTCCCAAGGGTAAACTACACTGTGACCCATCTTCTGGGGGTGAGCTGTATATCGGGTACCCGACCCATAAAAGACAGCAACACAGGAAAAATCCGGAATCCTGCTGCTCCAGAAGACTAACGGTAGTGGATCAGTGTGGAAGGAACTGGGAGGCTGGGCACAGGGCCAGAGGAAGGCCAGGCCCTCCGAGCTTCTCACACATACTTTTCAGGCCAGAGAACTGAAGCTCACCTGTGGAATGTACTTGTGACTCAACTTGCAGCTGTCACAAACGAGTGAGCTTACCCGGAACTTCTCAATAATTCCAAGTAGGTCACTTTCTATCACAAAGTGGCCTGTAGTTAAAATATTTGCAAAACTGGGAGCAGACTACAGTGTCTAGACTTGAGCAAGAGACTCCAGCCTTACACGGTCCTTCTCCCCCTGGACAGCCATGATGCCTGCCGAAGAATGCACTGGGTTTTCTTTATCAAACTGTCTACAAAGAGAACCTTCTGGAAGGCCTCCTTTCTGGCACCAAAGGGAGGCCTGCATGGACACCTAAAGCGCCCGCTCTCCAGGGCAGGCCTGGGTCAGCAGGAGGGGAGCTGTGGCGTTGGCGTGGCCCTCAGGCTGGCTGAGCAAGTCCTCAGAAGGGACATCTGTGCAGACCTGCGGCATCATTGCTACAGTCTTCCAGGGAGAACAAACTGCTTCTCCAGCTCAGACTCAGGGAGACCCAGCGGGGTGACAGGGGTGGCAGGAGTGGCAGTGCGGAGTGACGCAGAGGCAAAGAAGGTGTGGTTTAAGCTCTCCTGAGCTATTAAAAGAAAGGTAAGGTATCTGGAACCACTGCTCCAGGCTTCCTGCACTACCTGACTGCCTTCCATGAGATGAGGGGAAAGGCATGTCTACCATTCATGTGTTCATTTGTTGATTCATCCATTCATTCATCTGTTCATCTGTTCACTCACTCACTCACTCACTCTAGAAGCCCTCCATGTGCTCCTTCTCCTAAGTGTCATCTGATCACGTTCGCATTTAGAACTGAGAAGGTCCTGAGCAGGGCCAAGCTCACCACGCTCACACACCGCAGGACTGGGAAGAGCAGAGACAGGGACCTGGGTGGGCGAAGGCATTCCACTAGGTGGGGATGGACATGCGGGGCTGGACACGTGGGGATGGACACGCGGGGATGGACACGCGGGGATGGACACGCGGGGATGGACACGTGGGGCTGGACACGCGGGGATGGACACGTGGGGCTGGACATGTGGGGATGGACACACGGGGATGGACATGCGGGGATGGACATGTGGGGCTGGACACACAGGGATGGACATGTGGGGATGGACACGCGGGGATGGACACACGGGGATGGACACGCGGGGATGGACACACGGGGATGGACATGTGGGGCTGGACACGCGGGGATGGACATGTGGGGCTGGACACACAGGGATGGACATGTGGGGAGGACATGCGGGGATGGACACACGGGGATGGACATGTGGGGATGGACACGCGGGGCTGGACACGTGGGGATGGACACGTGGGGATGGACACGTGGGGCTGGACACGTGGGGATGGACACGCGGGGCTGGACATGTGGGGATGGACATGTGGGGAGGACACGCGGGGATGGACATGTGGGGCTGGACATGCGGGGCTGGACGAGGCACACTGAGACGATGAGATGGAGCACTTCCAGATGCTGTGGAGGGGGAGAAAGAGGAAATCAAGCTGACTCAGATCCTCAGAGTGGGAGGATCATAGCGCTCTGAGCTGAGCCTGAAAGTCAGACAAAGAGGGGGGAAAAAAGGAAAGAACAAAAACGAGAGACCAAGCAGGAAATGAGGAGAAATCGGGCTTTCATTTGTTGTGTCAGGGCAATCACAGAAAATCTTCAAGGCACCTCAAAATCCCAGTGCTTTGTCAGATGCCAACGCAGTAAAATACACAGATTTTTCACAACTGTAACTTCTGTCTAGTGGGGTCTTGTGAGCATTGGTCGCACTACTTGTCAGTCTCACTTGCTCCAAACTAGACCCTCCAGGGTAGATGCTGTTGTGCCCACTTTGCAGATAAAAGCACAGAGGCCCTGACGTGTTGAGCAACCTGGTGTCTGACTCTGGCTAGGATGCTCTTTCTCCATTCTCCTAACACTTTCAAAGGAGCCCCAAAGTGTAGCGAGCTCATCCAAAGTTAGAGCAAGGCAGCACTGTCCGTTAGAATCAGGTTTCTCCACCTCAGTGCAACCAACATTTTGGGACAGATCTTTTTTCTGTTGGAAGGAAGACACCCAGGGCAGTGTAGAGTGTTTGGCAGTGCCTTGGCCTCCCCCCATGATGTGGTAGCACCTGCCCTTTTGTCCCCAGCACATGACCATCAAGAGTATCTCCAACACTACCAAATATCCCCATGAGGCAAAACTAACACTGGTCAAGAACTACTGCCATAGAAGTGTAACAGGAGCCAAATGTGTACTGTTAGGTTTTTCCACCAGCCACAATTAAAAAGAAATAGGTATCATTAATTTAAACATTTTATTTATTTGAACATATCCAAAAATAATACTATTTTAAAAGAGTCCATAGAAAAGCATTGATAAAATACTCTAGGATCTTTCGTTTTTCACATCAAGTCATTGAAATCAGGTGAGTGCCTGCCCTCGAGCCGACCTCAGTGTGGAGGGGCCATGTGTCCAGCGCACTGTCCTCTGGCTAGGGGCTCCAGTAGTAGAAGGCAAAGTGCCAGGGGAATCCAAGGAGCATGCACACCTTTACTAAGAGCAGGCGGTGGTGCACCAAAGGCAGAGCTGCCCAGTGGCATGGCAGGAGGTGGTCATTGCTTATTGGAGACCTCAGCGGTTCACTCTACTGCTCCCCATCTGGTACCTGGCCCTCCCCACCATGACCCATCTCTGCCATACAATGGGACGCCAGTAGCAAGGAGGGTAGAGGAGAGACCACAGCGAGCCCCCAGGGCCCACCCACGCAGACCATGTGAGTCCCTGTGGTGCTTCAGGAAAGTAGCCC
The DNA here is from genome assembly GCA_002564285.1 of Tympanoctomys barrerae. NCBI lineage: Eukaryota > Metazoa > Chordata > Mammalia > Rodentia > Octodontidae > Tympanoctomys > Tympanoctomys barrerae. Next base: position 22,560 of record NDGN011439842.1, read on the forward strand.
CAGACTCAACAAGAGGCTGGAGAGACAACTCATGCTGGCCAGGGAACACCCAGCCCTTCCACCGGCAGCCGCTGACGTAGGGCTGATTCAACTGGAGGCACCACAGAAACCAAGCCTTCAAGACCACAGCATCTGAGCCAGTCTCCAGTCAGTTCCAGAAAAGTTAAAACACTGGCCTGGGACCACTCAGCCACACTCAGCATATCTCTGGGGTGATTCAGTGGAAGGTTGGGGGCCTGCTGATGTCTGGACTTCATTTCTGTGCTCCGCTGGTGGCTGCTGCCCTGAAAGGGAAGGATTACACCCTACAGAACAGAGGAAACACAGGAACACTCTCTCACAAAGCACCCTGCCCAGGATGCTGCATTAATTATTCAAAAGGAAAAAACTATTAAACCACATAATTGAAAAATAAAATAATCTTAGAGATGTTCCCCCTTAACTATGAAATCATTCACTGAATCAGCATTCTATATATGGAACAAGAAACATAAAACCCTGGGTGATGGGGAAGGAAACAGCTCTAGCGAATTCAAAAGAAGTGGGAGGAAGATAAAGAAAAGGTAAAACGGGGCAGGAAGATGATGGAGGACGATGAAGAGAAAGAGAAAGGGGCCGAGGCAGATGCTCATGGGAAGGGAAGCAGGGGTAGGAACAGGGCCCTCTCCTGCTGAGTCTCAGGCAGAAGGCAGGGAGAGGCCTGTCTGGTTGCTCTGGCTAAGGTTTCGTGAGGAGAGACACTGCCCAGCACCCCAGGCTCCATGAGAGAGCCAGCCTGATGGTGCACAATGTGCCCAGACACAGCCCCAGGAAGCAGGTATGGGAACCAGCCGGGTACACAGCCCTGCGGCCATATGCCCAGGCCCTCAGCCTCTGGCTTCCCTCCAGGGTCAGGCAATTCCCCGCCTCTGAGTCGGATAATGCCTGCTGGACCCATCCTAGTGCTGGGCCCGGACCCCCCTTCTCCTCCAGAGGCAGGACAGCTCCTATCCTCCACATTCCCAGGAGGCACCTGTGTCCAGCCAAGAGAGGCACTTTCTCTTTCACCATCTCTCCTATTGTCCTCACTTGCAGATGAGTAGACTGAGGCTCAGAGACTGATGCCTACTGTGTCCTTCCTACTGTGTTACAGGCAGAATGAAGAGTCAATATGCTTAAAAAAACACAACAGGTCATAACCTCAGAGAAGGTGGCTACATGCAGTATTTACCTACACACAGAGCGTATGAAAAGGGCTCTGTAAATTATAATGTCTTTTACAAATGAGAATTGTCATTAAATTTACTCTTGATAGATAACTTACTGTCCTCCAAGCAAGCTTTTGGGCCTACTTTAAAGGGATGAAAGTTCACTGGAAGAGTTCCTTCTAGTCTGTTTTGAACTAAGAGAAAGAGAGCAGCTTCCCAAAGCCACAGCTATCGCCTGCTCCAGCTCTGCGTAGGCAAGACTTTGTTTGTTTTTCAAAACCCACTTCTTAAGCAGGAGAGCTCTCAGCCACTTCCCACAAGTGTCTAGCAACTGTGCAGGCCCCAGTTAATTCCTCAGAAGAAGGCCTCACCCAAGGCCATTTAGAGGCCTCCCACCTCCCTGCTTAAGAGGGTAGAAATTAAACCACCACAGCTACAGGAACTAGGTCCCCAAATCCCAACAACCTCATGCCAGGACTCCTTTGCTGAGTACCTACTATGTGCCTGAGAGGCATGTGGTATATGGCCAACAAGGTGTAGACTTTCAAAGGTTATGGCAGGATTTTTGAAATTCATTTGTAGGTTGATGGGATGGCACTGGAAGCATTTTGCAGGAAGTAAGATAGGGTGTACGGGTCACCTCAGTTTCCCACTTGAGACACCCTAGGGATCCTACTTTTCCACTCAGTTTATGCCACCTGTCCTGGTGAGCTAGGCAGTACAGCACAGCACAGAGAACCCCAGGAACTAGTACTGCTTGAACAACAGAGCCTGCAATGCTAGGGTGCCTGTCCACTCAGGGAGCTGGCTTCCTGTGGCCTTCACCTGCACACCTATGAAATGCTAAACACCTACACACATCAGAGAGTTGCTGGGAGGCTTGAGTCCAACTGCATCTAGTCTGGCAGATGATGGTTGGGAGAAGGCCAGACTCTGTAGGGGGATAGGAAGGATGCACCAATGCACTAGAAGAAGGGTGTCAGGGAAGACACCCTCTGAGTGGAAAGGCACTCCAGAATGGCTGGCATGTGGGGGATCTCTTCACTATTTCCCCAGCACATGACAGCAGTGATGGTTTCCATGCCAAGAGTAAATTCCTGTTGAGTGCTTACTACTTTACCAACAGCATCTAGAAAAATCATTGGTGACCTATTTCCATTCATCCATCCATCCATCTAACCAACCACCCACCCATTGATTTATCCATCCACCCACTCATCGATCCATTCATTCACCCATCCATTCATCCATCCACCCACCCATGTATCCATCCATCCATCCATCCATCCATCCATCCATCCATCCATCTACCCACCCACCCATTCACCCACCCATCCACCCATCTGCCAACCCACCCATCCACCCACCCACCCATCCACCCATCTATCCACCAACCCATCCATCCATCCATCCATCCATCCACCTACCCACCCACCTAGCTATCCATCCATCTGCCCATCCATCCACCCATCCACCCACCCACCCATCTATCCACCCACTCACCCACCCATTCACCCACCCATCTACCCATCCGCCCACCCTTCTACCCATCCGCCCACCCGCCCACCCACCCATTCACCCATCTATCCATCCATCCATCCATCCATCCATCCATCCATCCATCCATTCCTCTATGCATCCATCTTTGCTGGATTAAAGCTTTTTCTCTAAGCCCTTTTCCACCTGATATAAATAGGAAGAGTCTAAGGGGAACAGGTAGGGAGCCCTTTTCCTGGCTGCCATCCTTTCCAGGACTCTTTAGGCCACACGAAGCCCTGACTCCTGTCCTCCTGCACTGTGGCCAGCCACCCCAAGAGAGGTTTAGAGGTTTAGAACCAGAAAGACGGAAGCAGAGAGGCTGAGTGGGTAGTTCCCTTAGCCACTCAGGTGGAGACAGCCTTACCTGAGGTAATAAAGGGAGCTAAAATGCAGGGCTCCATATGGAGCAGGTTCACTGCTGCAGTCAATGCCAAGTTAAACTTACCTGACCACCCTTTTCCTGCACAACACAGTGGTAGATTCCCAGCTCACCGTCATATCAGTAAAAGTACAGAAAGGCCCAGCAGCAGGCTTTTGTGAATACAGTGTCAAATCTATTTATGAACCCTCTTGGCACAGCCCGGGCAACTTAATCGGGAGCCCCAATGTCACACATTCCCTGGGTCAGCGGACAGTGTGGGACGCTCAGGAGCTAGGCATTCTCTGGAACACAAGCGTGGCCATTCCCCAGCTACCGCTCCTGGGCAGAACCTCAGAGAAACCGCTGGCTGCATGGGCAGTGATGTCCACACAGGATCTGCAGTGGGACCGTCCCCTGTGACACAGGCACCAGAGTCTACCTACCCTGACAAGCAGAAACAAGGACAAGTACTAATCTTTGTGTTTCACTTATATTAATTGGCCCAGACCTCACAACTCTTCTGAGACTGGCACTATTGCCATCCATATTTTATAATTAAGGAAGCAGAGGTGAAAGAGGTCAAGTCCCGTGCCTAAATTCACACGGCTGGGAGCGAGATGCGTATGCAGGCTGATCCGGCCCCAAAGGCTTTGCTCCCTGCCCCAGCCCCACAGCCTCCCTTCTGTTTCATGTCTCAGCAATGGCACCCTCGGCACTTGCACTTCTCCCTCTCCATGGGGCATGGAGGTCCCCAGCTGGCATCCTCTGGCAACGCTTAGGACACAAGGTCTCCCAGAGACCTCTGGGCTCAGCTCTCCTTAGCAACTTCTGTTTCTCTGTGCTCCCTTATCTTGTATACTGGGAGGAGCAGGGAAGGCTGGCTTCTGGGCTTACAGCTGAGGCAGGCGGTGTATCTGGGTTGGGACAAGGAAGATGACATTGAAGGTGGACAGCTGCCCATCAGGCCAGTACTTGAGCCATCATTTTTAAAAATGGTGCTCGGGCCATTCACGCTCAGAGACTGAAAATCAAGCAGAAGCCCAACTTGGTTCCAAAGGCCAGGGCAGTTAAACGAACAAAAAACAAGACCATAATCTATGTCATCTGAACCCAGTGACCACAAAGGCTTTTTTGATTCAAAGCTTAATTAAGAAAAACAAAGAGAGTCAGGAGATGGCTTCCTGACTGTGGGAACCCTCATCCCTCCGCCCACTGGACGCTTGACCTCCTGGATAAAGGAAGCATTCTGTCATTTTAGCACCTTTCAACAAGACAATAGGCTACAGTCTTCCCTCTAAGAGCTGTGGGCTTGAACCACAGATGGAGAGACAGCAAGTATGGTCTGCAGGCCACCGAGGACAGTGATGAAGGCGCTGGCCAGGTCCGCCAGGAGCGAAGGGTAGGGCCAGGTCTCAGAGCAAGTTACCCAGAAGACCCGCCCCCAGGCACTGCAGGGACCTGGGGACCGGACTCCGCACTCCCACCCTGTGAACTCAGGCTGGAGGGGAGCCAGCAAGGGCTAGGGCAGCCCGGGAGCCTGATTCTCACTGCTGCCGCCGCCACTGGAGAGATCCTTCAGCTGTGGAGGCCTTCGGATTGCAGTTACCGGCTGCGGCAGCTTTAATGAGGAAAAGACCCAGGACTGCCACACATGTGAGAGGGAACTTAGAGAGTCTGTCTCAGAGGGAGCAGAACAGGCCTGGCAGGAAGGGAAAATGGAATTGTTTCCGTGGACTTCTCATTGTTGGGAATGATTCCTTACATGTGTTAAAGCAGCTACCGTGGGTTTTACTGTTGCTGTTTTTCAGATGTGGAAGTTGGGGCTCAAGTTGGTAAACCAATTAGCTCAGGGTCACAAAGCTACTAAGTAGAGGAGCACAGATGTGACCCCAGGTCCCACATAGGCTCTTCTCAGGAGGCCATGCTGCGAACAGTCAGGTAACAGTGGCATCTGTCCCTTCTTCCAGCTCGATTAACCTAGTCTCTCACAACTTTTACACCACGGACCACGTTAGTAATCTAGTAGAACCTATGGCGCCTTCTCAGAATATTATCTTTTAAATGCATAAAATATAGTATAACACATTTAACATACTTAACAACATACTGAATAAAATCAAGCTGTAAGGTTCTGACTACCTTAAAACCTAGGGGATGTGTTACATTTCAGGTAGAGTCTATTAAAATAAAGGGTTTTTTTAATCCAACTTTACAGACCCTTAAAGACAAAAATCCCTGTATCAAACCAGTGCTGCCATGAACCCCCCAAAAGGGGAACAGCTGTCGGCCTTTTCCTGAGAACTGGAGGGCAGAAGGGTATCAGTTACGGCTTCCTGAAGGTGCAGGCCCCCCGCCGAGCTAACTCATTTCCGGGGCACCCGTTCCCTGCAGCAGGCAATATCATCTCCGGCTCATAAAGCAGAACATTTTGGCCTCAAGATGAAATCTCATCTCTAACATTGTCGCATTACTGCTTGTTTGCAGTTCCTAATGACTACGCTCAGCACGTGTAAAAACCCATCTTAACTCATATTTATTTCTCCCTTTCCTCCCTTTCTCCCCCTCCTCCCTTACTTCCCTTCCATGTTGCCAAAGTTCTGTCTCCCTGCTTCCTACCATCTTTTATTTTGCTCTTACTCATCTTTACTTTGGGTTTCTCCAGTAAGAGAAACCGCATGGTATTTCAGCTTGTGCGTCTGATGTTTTTGCTTAAATCTTACAGCCAGTTACACACCCCTGAGGTAGGAAAGTGCAGCCTGGCCATTACCTCTTCCCTTGGGCAGCCAGTGGGCTGCCATCCCACGGACAGTCATTGCCCCCCTGGCCCCCAGGAGCTCCAGCATCCTCCCACAGTCCGTGCGGTGGCCCCAGCAGCTGACGCGGCCACACTTGCTTCTCCAGCCCTGACAGCGCTGGGCTGCTCCAGATTGCTGATGCCACCTCTCTGAGGGCCAGCGGAGGATGATGCCAGCGAGGGCAAAGATGAGGGTGGATTAAGGCCCACTGCCGTTATCTCTGAACTCCCCAAACCCCAGCAGGCAGTGAACAGTACTGCTGCTGCTCCCAGAAACTCCTCAAAAACGGCATCAATCAGCCTTGAATCTACCAGCTGCTTCTCCTGCAGTTTGGGGGTGCTGTCACCACAAGAGCTGAGTTTTTCCTGGATGCCCCATGGTCCCCCACAGTCCGTGCTCCAGTAGACATTTGCTTTGGCTCCACCAGGCTTCAGACCAGACCTGCCACAGCTGACTCTGCCCTGTATACACTGGGTGACTGCTCGGCCACTTCCAGCTGTCTCCCTCGAGCCCTACGACTGTGGTGAAAGTCCCAAAACAAGACTACAGAACGTAGGTGATTTTACACACTCAGGCCCACTCCTTCTCCATCTAAGCAGCATTTCCTCACCTTACTTGGGTCAGTCTAGGGAGACCCCCACCTGTGCACCACCTTTCCCTATACTGCTGCACAGGTCAAAATGAAGCCTTGTTCCCGTGATCTTGTTGTCTGCTAGTGAGTGGGATGGGCAGGTTGCATAAGAAACTGAGCTGGTACTACCAAAGGCTATAAGCCCCAAGGGTGACTGGCAGCCAAAGGCCTCCTGAAAACTCCAAAGGGCAGCAGAGACCTGTAGAGACCGGTGGAACATCCTGAGAGAGGGGCCAGCAGCTCTAAAGTGTTTCAGAAAGTCGGCATGGAAGGAAAGCTGAGAACCGCCAGGAGCTGCTAAGCAGGAGCTGTAAAAGCAGTGACACTACAAGCTAAGATGCACTAGCAAGCAACAGGTTTGGGCTGTAACACTAGGGACTGGGAGCCACCTCTGCCCAAGGCCTGGGACCAGTAACATCAAGGGAAGCAGTTTGCCAAACTACGATTTCTGTCTGAATGGAGCAACAACTCTCAGCTTATTGGCGACATCTTGGAAGTTGGTATGGAATCTTCCCTCCTAGAAGGCCCAGGAGAGGGCGGACAATGGTGGCAGTGACGTCAGCAGGCTCAAGAACCGGCTCACATCTGAGTCACATTTTACATGTGACTAAGAACCCGTCAGCTGGTGACACACCACCTACTGCACATGCAAATTTCTGCATTTCTAGAACTGAACAGATTGCGAAGATAGCTGTTAAGAACTATTGCACTTGAAATTCTCTACTTGGCTATGTGAAGTTTGAATTCACATTAAAAAAAACCCAGAATAAACTAGATGCTGAAGCTGATCAAAAGTGACAAATGCTATCCCTAACCTCAAACTGCGAACTACCAAATCCATCAAAACATGATTTATAGTACTGAGATATGAATTAAGAACTTCCAGGCAAACACTCAGATGTCAATTTCTAAGTTCAGAAATGTATTCATTCAATACAATTCATACAATGCAATTTCAATTCTGAAATAAAATGCTGTTGCTCATCATAAATATTTCAAGTAAGATTCCTTTAGCTACTAAACAAAAAATAACACCCGAGTCCTCCGTCTCCTTTTTTGCCTATATTAGGCACTTCTGCATTGCTAGGACACAACCAACCACCACAGCTTAAAGAAGAAAATGATTTTGGTTCAAGATTTCAGAGGGCGCAGTCCATGGTTGACAGACTCCAAGGTGGGGACAGCGTGGCGGAAGGGCCTGAGAAAGGACAGAGGCTCAACCCACAGCAGTCTTAGCAGAGATGGGAGAGAAAATAAGGACAAAAGTATTTCCTTCTAGGTCACATGCTTAGCGACGGCCTCCTCCACCTAGGCCCTGGCCCCGGAGCACATTCTCCTGTGAACCCATCCACTGATGAAAACAGAGCCCGTGATATAGTCACCTCCAAAAGCCCCGTCTCTGAACGTGTGAGGCTTCGGGGGGGACCTTCTAGCATGAAGCTGTCGCACTGACCGGCACTAAGTGCTGGAGGAAGAGTGTGGACGGAGACACAACACATCTCACACCTTTCTGAGAGACACACTCTCCACCGAAGTCCTAAGGCAACAGTTGATCCGCTGGATGCCAACGCGTGGGATCCCTACTTTAAAATTCTTGCATCTTTCTATTGACTTCTGTGAAATTCCACACCAGTCTTTTGGCCCAATTAAACTTCAGTTTCTTTATCCAGAAAGTGGGGAATAATAACTGCAGCCCTTACTGCCTCCCAGAATTAATATGAGAATTAAATAAGATACTGGATGCAAAACTGCTCTGTCAAAAGAAGAGCATCATACTGTCGTCATGTTGTCATTAAACTCTTAAGAAATGACAAGTCTCATACTCGTCCATCCTCTTCTCTGTGTCTGGTTCCGCCCTCAGCCTGGTTCCTGGAGAGAGAGCAGTCAGGTAGCTACTAAAAGAGAAGGGACTGATGCTGTGGGGCGGGAGGTGAATGACAGGACTGGCTGTGGGGGGCGCCGGCGAGGCCCTCCTAGGAGGCTGTCCCTGCAGCACAGAGGAGCCAGCATCGCGTCATCCTGACTCAGAACCAGATCATCCATGGCTCCACTGCCTTCCTCCATAGTGGCAGCATAGGGTGACTCGAGCCTCCTGAGGCCTGGAATCAAGGGCATCGAGGAGCTGCTGCTCCCAGCTGCCAAGGCAGGGTTGAGGGTCCCCAAGAGGCAAGCAAAAGAAGCCAGGGAGGCTGACAGGTTGTGCAAGGGGAGGAATGATGGAGACGCTGGGTTTGCAGCAGGCCTCGTGAGAGTGACGCAGGAGGAACAGCAACTCGGTTGTGGTGAGAAAGAAGCAGACCCAGAGAGAGTTTGGGTGGAGCCCTCTGGGTGGTGGCAAACCCGCGGGTGTGGTCCTGGGAATGGGTGTTGGGGTGACAGCTCTGGCCACAGAGATTGGGGATCTCTAGAACAGGCCTTGTGTAGGTTGGGCCCTGAAAATGCCAACAATGAGACACAGGCAGGGGAGGACAGGCTGAGGCAGGACAGGAGCAAGGAATGCAGCACAGAAGGAGGGAGCCACACGGGGCAGGCCGATGGGGCCGGGCACCGTGAAGGGCGAGAATGGGGACTTTAATCCACAGCCGATGTGGAGCCACTGAGTCTGAGCAGCCTTGGCAGGAAGGCTGGCTTCGTCCCATCCCTAGCCTGTGGGCAGGCAGAGAAAGAGCAACAGTGCCTTGAGACCCCAGGGCACTGGGTGTAGCAGGCACTCTTGGGAGGACTGTTACAGACAGGAGACCCAACCACCTTCATCTGGTTGGCCCCTGAGATTTCTTCGGAGTTCCTTCTATGAGAATGGGGTCTTGTGACAAATGAGTCATGTGACAGGTGAGTCATGGGGTAGGGAAGTCATAGGACATGATACAAACATCCCTGGCTATGCACCTCGTTCAGGTAAAGCCCACAGTCCTTCCAATGATCCAAGGTCTCAAACCATCAGGGCACACGCGCTCTCCCTTCCCTCTTAGAGCTGTATGCTTGTGACTCGACTTCCTTTTGGTCTCCTCTCAAATGTCACCTTCTGAAAAGCCTTCTGGAAACATCCCAAGGAGAACAGCAATCGGCTCCTGCAGGGCAGAGGGGATCCACACCCCTTGCCTTGTTGCTTTGTTTCCTCCCTACCACTTACCTGCTACCTGGGTGTACACACACTCACGTCCACACACACATGTTCACTGTCTGCCCACCCCAGCAAGAGTGTCAGCAGAGTCTCTGTCTCACTTCTTTACTATCCCCAGAGCCTGGCACGCAATATTCATTTTGAAGAAAAAAAAAAATTAACTCAGAGACACTTTTTAAAGGGTAAATGGAAATTATTTGGCAGTTCCTCAAAAAGGTGAAAAGGGAATCCCAGATGAGTCAGCGGCTCCCTCGCAGGCAGATACCAAAGAACTGAAAGCGGGAGCTGACTGACATTTGCTGATCAGTGTCGATAGAGCGGGTGCTCACAACAGTCAGAAGGTGAGAAAACCCGAGCTTCCCTCAAGGCTGAATGGCCAGATACACACACACACACACACACACACACACACACGGAGGCTCCAATGCCCGCCGCAGCCTGGAAGCAGCCTGCAGGCATCGTGCACACCAATGCTGCTGCTTGCGCTTGCATTTGAGGTACTTAGAAGAGTCGCACCCTCCAGCAGAGGTCCCCAGCCATTTTTCCATGGCCCAGGGGCCGGGCCGCAGCAGGGGAGGTGGTTTCGGGGTGAATCACAGGAAGGCCCAGCCTACATGCTCAGCATGAGCCGACCAGGGTAGGCTCTGCTCCTGAGAGAAGCTAGTACCCTGCTGCCCTGACGGGAGGCGGAGTGCAGGCGGCACTGAGTGTGGGGAGGAGCTGTAGCAACACAAGAGACTGCTCAGCCTGGAGCTCACCAGCCTGGTCCCGAACAGGCCACCCACCAGCCTTTCCACATGGACACAGTGATACACTTTATATTGTGCTATAATTAAAAAGCCGCATATATGATGCAACCATTGGAGAAATTTTAAGCATGACTGGAATGACTTGGGAAAATAGATCTAACAGTAATTTTTTTGCGGGGGAAGGGAGGGGAAGCACTGAGGCTTGAGCCCAAGGACTTCACCCTGAGCTATATCTTTTAAATTTTTGAGGCAGGGTCTCACTAAGTCCTTAAATTGCCCAAACTGGGCTTGAACTTGGGGCCATCCTCCTGCCTCAGTTTCTCACGGAAGCTATTTATTTATTTTTATATGTATTTAGTACAGGGTCTACAGGGTCTCACTCCCCAGATCAGACTCGTAGCGATCCTCCTGTATTCAGCCTCCCAAGTGCTGGGATTATAGGCATGCGCCACCACACCCAGTTTCAATCACAGTCTCAGCCTGCCCCAGGGGTAGGGCCAGCACGGAACTCCAGGGATCGAACCTGGTCCCTAAGCCTGCCTAAGCAGGTGCTTTAACCTGCTGAGTTATCTGGCTGGCCCTTCCACAGTAAATTTGATGAAATCGAAGTTCATATTATTTTTGTTTAAAATTTACCATCTGAATTATAATGCCCTATATGAGCAAGTTACTTGTCAGGTATTAAAGACCTTGGTACAAAAACAGTAGAACAGATTATAAAGAATTCTTTAAGGATTATATATAGCAATGATAGTATGTTGGATATATTGGGTTAAATAAAATATATTACTAAAATTTAAAAAAACTAGGAAGTTCTGACCCACACCACCACATGGGAAAACTTGGAAAACAAAGCTAACCTGAATAAGGTTAACATGTGAGGATAAATATTATGTAAATCTACTTGTATGAAATAGCAGAACAGACAGAAAGAGCTGCAGCTGAGGGCACAGAGGGTCACAGTTTTATGGTTATCAGAGGATGGAAAATTTTAAAAACAGAAAGTGGTGACGGCTGACTATCATAGAGCATGTCATGAATGTCACTGACACAGACACTTAAAATGGTCCAGGGGAAAAGTCTTGTTAAAAATATTTTACTGCAATTCAAAACCACATCAGAGATGCAGAAAACATAAGAGGAAATTCAAAAGATCGTTTCTTAAAGGTAGAGAGGAACAGCAGACGGTTCCAGAACAGACACCCGGAGGCTGGCTTCTTGCACATGGGGACAGTGAAGCACTTCAGGGCAGGCCTGCAGGCATTCTCAGGCATGCGCCTCGAATCTAATAAGCTGCTCCTGAAGAAAGGGTCCCCAGAATGTTTGCGCTGCTGAATTCCCAGGGGTAGACCTCTGGTGGCAGCTCACGGACCTGTATTTATGAGCTAAGACAAGGAGGGCAGGCAGGAAGGTAGTGTAGTCAGGTGCTGGGGAATAGGGAACACACCGCAGGGACTTACAGAGCACTGGGTCTTTCAAGAAGATCACGAGGGCTGGGGAGAGAGATCAGCAGTCTAAGTGCCTGCCTGGCAAGCGCAAGGACCTGGGTTCGATTCTCAATAACACATGCCTTGCTAGCGCTGCGCTGAGCTGGCCACCAAAACCAGGTATGGCAGCTCACACCTGTAATCCCAGCACTGGGGAGGCTGAGACAAGAGGATCACTATGAGTCGGAGCTGCGTAGTGAGACCCTGTACCTAATAAATAAATTAAGAAAAATATATATATTTTTTAAGTTTTTAAAACAAGATCACAAAAGCTGGGGAAGGCTAACTCTCACGTAGTATAATTTCACCTCCAATACACAAAAGAATATATACTCAGAGCTCCATGTTGCTAAGGCACGAAGTTCAGTAAGTTAGTTTCATGGAAGATATTTTCCACTTATGAAAATTCCAACCTTACCTCGAGTTTGCAGGGACACAAACCCATGCAAGCTAAGGAGCAGCTGTAGCGTTTATAACTGCCCCCAAGTCTATATTTATGCAACTAAGAACGGTAGATTCCAGTGTTGCTCTCGGTCTAGCTGTTAACACATGTCACTTAGAGGGCTGGGGGCTGACAGTGACCATTCTGTATTCACTCATCCTCCCATCCTTGTCTTTTTTTGTCAAACTTATTTGCTGAGAGGCTGTAGGAAAAGACCCCATGCCTGGAGATGCAAGCTTCTGACTCTTGCACATCTCAAGTTCTTCCTGAGCCATCCTCTGCTTCTTTCCTGTGTACTGATTGCTAATAACCTCTGACTCTCCACACACTTTCTAAACATCTGCTTTTGAAGAACTCAACCTGTGATAAATATCTGCTATGTGTCAGGTAATTATGCCCTCGGTGCTGGGGCATCTGCGACGAATATATAAACAATGATGCCTACTCCTGGGGCACTTAGATTTTAATAAAGTTTCTGGGGATACTTTTGATGGTGTGGCAAGACGGATGTAGCTAGAGCAGCCCCTTCTACCTTCACACCTCAGCTATGATGGCTGGAGCCAAGGCAGCCACTTTGTGACAACAAGGTGACAAACAAGAGGGAAAGCTACGCTGTCCAACTCAGCAGCCACTAGCCACAAGCAGCTATTGAGCACTTGAACATGGTTCATCTGAACTAAGATGTATTATAAAGCACACAGGATTTTACAGACTTAATATTTCTAAAAATGTAAAATACCTCAGCAATCATTTTATACAGTGTGTATACCAGTTAACATCATAGTATCATGGATACAGTAGGTTAAATAAAATAAATTACTAAATTTATTTTACTATTTCTTTGTATTTTTTAAAGGTTTTCAGTTTCGGTTTAAGTTGCCTGGGTTAGCCTAGAGCTTATGATCCTCCTGCCTCAGGAGGTGGAATGACAGGTATGTGCACCTCCCTGTGCTTTTAAAATATGATTAAAAAAATTTTAAATTATACAGGTGGCCTACACTATACTGTTAATAGAGAGCACAGATCTATAAACTCATAGAATACAGCTTCCGAGCCTCCCACACCATCTCTGTCCTGGTGTCTTGCAAAAGACATGAGCCTCATTTGCTTCGGTTTCTGGGGTCAAGTTCTTGGTTTCTTGTGGCGGAACGCAAGCCTCCCTAATTCAGCAGAGAATAACTTATGAGTTGGGCCCAGTGAATTGCCCGAGACCTGTGCTGCAGAGGAGGCTGAGTCAGTCTGGCCCCTGCGCCTCCCCACCAAGAGGGTGGGCAGGTGGACTCCTACCCGCCTTGGGCTGGGCTCATCTCCAAGATACTTTTTATTATGAAAAACCCAAGCAGAGCAAGGGGAACAGACCTTCCCACTGGAAAGCAGGGTGGTAAGCAGCTTCATGGCTGGCTCCTGCCCTGCCTGGCGGTAGACATTTATTTTGATAATTCTGGTCAGAGGTTCCCTAGAGCTTGTGCAATCCTGGGTGGGCCAGGCACTGCAGAGGGTTTTTGTTTTTCTCCAAGAAAAAGGAAGCTGACTCTCAGCCGGCCAGGCCTATTGGCCGATTTCCCACCCCTCTTGAAAACTCCCAGAGGCACCAGATGCTAGCCCACGAAGGAGAGCTAATGGGAAGCCACATGTGGGAGCTGCTGTGCCCCGGCTGAGTCCCGCCTCTGCAGGCAGCAGGGCCTGCAAGGAAGCCCCTTGCCCTTTGAGTACATTCCTGTGGTCCCCGAGGGTCTTCCTGGGCTCTGCCATGTTCTAGGAGAAGCTAGACACAGCCCCCGTCCTGGGGAGCTCTCAGCCTGCGCACGGGCAAGGGGCAAAGCACTGTGTGGGGGGCACTGACCCACCGACGGAGGCAGGGCCAGGGAGCCCGGGAGCTCATCATAGCCAAACCCAGCCTGGAGATGGACCGGGAAGGAGTAGGGAGCAGTGAGGAGGCGGGATGCTTGCCAGAACTGCCTTAGGAGGACTGTACGAGGCTGAGGGGCAGGGAGAGAAGGGGACAAGAAAGAATTAAAATGCCATATGCACGGGTACCACTCCCAGGATGAATGTAATCATATGTCCTGTGAACAAGTACTAATAAAAGAAAAATTAAAAGAGGAGAAGCTGGGTATGGTGGCCACGCTGGGCCACTTCTAGCACTAGGGGGGCCGAGGCCGAGGAGAGTGATTGAAAATTTGAGGCCAGCCTGGGGTACATAGTGAGGTCAAGGCCAGCCTGAACCACAGGGCAAGACCCAATCTCAAAGATAAAACAAAAAACAAAGGACGAGAACAAGGTAGCTAGGCCCGGTACCTCTTGTACACAAACAACACAGGTCCTGGTGGCCAAGGCCCTCAAGAACGCTATTTGCTGGTGAAAGGCTTGAAAGGAATAAGAACCACCTCGGCTGAGAGAGGCTTCTAAGTGTTCTTCCGAGATAGAGAACGCCCGTTCGCTGAAAGAGCAGCTCTCCCAAGGTAAGCAGGCGTTTAGTAAACGGAAGCCATTCTGTGAGCCGGAAGGCATCATGCGAACGGCCGCGGCCACGATAGCAATCCACGGCGACGATAGCTTTGCTCCCGGGGTGGCACTGTTCCTACCATTTTGCTGCTGGACTGCTCGCTCCCTGGTGGCCTCCCTCGTGGCCACCCCGTCTGGGTTCCAGGACTCAGAGGGTGGCAGGGGCTGTCCTCCACGCTCCTGGTGGGCATGTCCCTCCCGGGCAGTGGGAGGTGACAGTGTGTGTAATTTTAAAATGCAACGCACATGAGCTTTGGCTCAGACATTCTCACAGTCCATCCGCTAGACGTTCTTTCCGTGTATGCGGAGAACTCCACGCAGCAGCAGGGTGTAAGACGGCTAGAGCCTGAATACCACCTTGGCGGAGCCATGAGTGGCGGCGGGGCCACAAAACGGGAAGGCGTAAAGAGCCCCGTGGACAGGGCATGTGGCTCACCCCTCAGCGAAACGACAGGCAGTGCAGAGCAAATAGAGACATGGAGGGTTCTCACTTAAAGCCTGGTAGTCCCAGCTACTTGGGGACTCTGAGGCTGGAGGATTAAGTGAGCCAAGAGTTCTAGACTAGTATGGGCAACATAGCAAGACCCCATCTCAAAACATAAAAAGGAGGGGTGGGCACATACGTACATACATACACACATACATACACACATATGTGTGTATACCTATGTGAAGAACTCCCCATCATTCTATATTTTCCTACTTTACCTTTTTAAACCTTGATCTTTTATTTTTTTAATTAAAGAACTTTTGTCTTTTAAAAAAAAATTAAAGCACAGACAGGTATGGTGAGACACACCTGAATTCTACCACTCTGGGAGGCTGAGGCAGGAGGATCACAAACTCAAGCCCAGTGACTTATCAAGACCCTGACTCAACATTAAAAGAAGAAAAACAACTTTTAAAAATACAAAAGTATAGTGGTCCCTCAGTAACTACAGGGACCCATTCCAGGGCTCCTTCACCCTCCTCCCCAAGACACCAAACTCTAAGGTGCTCAGGTGTCTTATGTAAAGTACTACAGTGTTTACAGCTAACCTGTGCATCCTTTCCCAAACATCAGTCATCTGCGGGTGCCTTAAGACACTTACTAGGACACTAATGTTACGCTGTATTGCACAGGGACCGATCACATGGAAAATGTCTGTACGTGTTCAACACAGACAACAATGTTTTTGCAAGGCTTTTCCATCTGTGGCTGGCCAAATCCACAGATGCCAATCCTGCAGCTACAGAGGGCTGACTGCGTGTTCCTGAAGGGAGCCAGAGCAGAACTTGACTAACCACCCACTGCAAGGATAGCCGGAAGAGTTGCTCTTCTTAGGACTACAGGGTTAGGAACTGGGTTTAGCCAAGCTCATGTCCGGTGTCCAGCACACGCTGGTGCAAACCCCGCTCGCTCCCCTGGAATGGAGCGACCAGTGGCCTGTCATTTCCGGGCTGGGGACTTGTGTAATGCAGCGGTGACAGCTGTTTGCTGTCAGGTTAAGTGGACAGACCCCGAGTTCATCTCAATCTGTACTCCACAGCCCCTGCTTTATTGGGTATGCCCACAACTGTACAGACCAGGTAAAGAGGTATCTGACCTGCCAGGGCCAGCACAGCCTCCGCGGTGACTTCAGAGGTCAGGAATGTGAGATCAGCTAAGCTAGGCCTGAGACAGCAGCCTTCCCTCCCAGCTGCACCCTGCACCCTAACTCTAGCTTGCCCACCTCTCAGTGTGCCCTCCGTGCTGTGCAACTCAGAGGCACATGGCACAAGGGCCGTGAGCACCCACGGGGCCCTGGGCACCACACTGGGGGTCCTGCAGAGCCAAGAAGAGGCAGGGCCATATCCAGGGGCAAAGGAGTAGGGGACCCTGCTGCGTGCTCATGCAGTGCAGGCAAGCCCTTATGAAAGGACTCAAATGGGTTTCTTCATGTCACCGGCCCCTGTCTTTGTGAGTCACACCCCGCAAGTGTGTTTTTATGGAGTGATGTACACGTGCCTTGGTGCCTTCCATCACCTGTGATTGCTGAGGAAGCCTGGGGAGGCGGCAGCAAGGGCCCTGGGCTGCTCTGGTGGGAGGGTCCTCCATGCGGGCTCCTTGTCCCTGGCTCTCCAGGATTTCCGTACAGGTCGCTGTGCTCACAGCCAGGCCCCAGGCATCCAGCCTTTCTGCTGTCTGTCTCTCGTGTCGTCGCGTCCCCACAGCCCTCCCCCACTGCACAAGCAGCGCTGCCTTCCCAGAATACATCTCTCTGCCTGGGTGTCCTCTAGCTGTTTCTCAGCTCTGTAGCTTCTGCTCGCCTCTTGGCAGGGTTTCTACCTAGATGTGTCCCCAAAGCCTCCGGCACCCGTAGGCGAGGCTGTGGGAGGTGCCTAGGTCATGGAGGCAACAGATTCACCACTGGATTGGTCCACTGCTGAGTTCAGAGCCCCATGAGATGCTGGGGGGAGGCGCGCACTGGGGGCGTGGCTTCTCCCCATCTTCCTCCCTTGAGCACTTTCTGCTTCCTGCTGCCTGGCGATGAGGAGGACGACGACGAGGAGCAGCTTCTCCCCGTGATGCCCCTCGGCCCTGCCGCCCTGCCTTGGAGCCACCAGGTAGAGACAAACTGAGAACCAAAATAAACCTTTCTTCCCTTAACTCGTGGGTGCTGGGCACCAAGTCCCAGCAATGAGAAACAACGAAGATGCCGGTGAAGCCTCACACCGCGGCTCCGCTTCCAGGAAGCCTTCCCAGGCGCCGTGCGAGTGAGGGACCGAGCCCAGCTAGAGTGACTCACTTGTTTTCGCGCTTGTGCAAGTCAGTGCTCACGCTTCTCTTAGCACTTACGATATTAGTTTTAATAATGGCTGCGTGTTTACTAATCCCTTATTATGTACCAGGCAACAGTCTAGACATACAAATACTGCATCATCTAAGCCTCACGATAAAACTATGAAGTAGATACAATTATTATCCTTGTTTTATAGAGAATGCTCCAGAGATAGGAAGTAACTTGCCCAAGGCTACAGAGCTCTTAAGAGGCCAAAAGATACTTATCTAAGTGCCCAACACAAGGTACCTGTTCAATAATTATTCATCTCATGAGTTATTAAGGAAGGGAATAAATTCAGAAACAATGACACTTCGGGCTCCATTACACAAAGCTCAAGCGGGAATCATTCCTTTTCATCTTTCTAAGCCTCTTTCCCAGTTAAAATAAAGGACACTAAAAACACCTGTGGGTGGGTGGATGAATGAAGGAATGCAAAAGCAAGCCAAGAGAGAACCCAGATCCCAGAGGGGCCCCTCCCTGCTCCAGCTGAAGGCTTCGGCTTCCCAGGCCCCTGGTTGTCAACGGTCAAAAGCACAGATGGTATTCCGTGTTCTTTTTAATTCCTCCTGGCATTATGAATTCATACAGGAAGGGACCAGAGCCCACAGCTCTGTGATATGGCAAATCCCATACCAATTCATGTGCCATGGCCTCTGGTTGCTTTCTCCTCTGGTAACACCAGGCAGTCGGCTCTGACAGCTGAGCAGGCGTTACCCTACGCACAGCCTCTACCAGGCCCGAGAGAGGTAGTCTGGCTTGGTCCGCAGTCCATCCTTATCCAGAGTCACACCCAGGGGAAGAATTACCAAGCTCCTGATGAAACCCTTGGTGAACACTAGTCAGTAATGACAACACTCTCTGGTTAGCTTACGCAACTGGCACCCGAGCCACTGCTCTCGAGACTGCCTGGGCCAGCCTCCTCGTTCTGTGGGGCCCCCACAAAGCCTTTCTATTTGAATAGACCCCGGTCCCTGGCTCCTGTCCTGGCAGCACACGCACACACTCCCCTCGATGGCACAAATGTAGTAGCACAGCGCTCGGCACGCAGCAGAGCCTGCTCAACACTCGTGAGAGGCCGAACCCCAATCTCAGTCCAGACAAGGCCACCTCTGTGCAAAGGTACGGGTCTGGCTGAGCTGCAGTTGTCCCCACCCTGCCCTTGGCGAATCGGGAGCTTGGCGTTGTGCCTGGCACCCGACGCTCCTGCACTACCCGGCTTAGCATGAGCCGCCCCATGCACGCCAAGGCCCAGTATTTCTTGTTTGGCTGATACTAAATGTAAACCCTTACACCAAAGGAAATGTAAATGCAGCGTGCAGGCCACACGGTGCCTGTTCGCGTGGCAGGAGGGGCAGCCCCCTCTGCTGTGGCTTTGCCTCACTCACAGTAAGAAGCCCGAGCACTAGCCTTGTGGAGCTGGCCATTAATCACCCACACATGAAACCATGCCTAGGCCATAACCACAACAGAAGCAAAAGGCCACTCACTGTCGGGAACACCTCTGTCTGTCCTGAACACACATGTTCTTGGGGCGCCCTGCTCTCTCTACTTGAGTCAATCATGTGATGCCTGGAAAGAGCTGCCAAGTCCCACAGTAGGCAGTGACCTTGACCCTGGCCATCACTAGCCTGGCGTGGACCCATCCAAAGCCCTCCCTGAGACAAAGCCCTCCCTGAGATGGTTTCAGTATTGCAGTGAAACAGGAAGATTGTTGCCCGGTGGGTGGTTGTGGAGCTATAAAGAGATGAAGCAGAGGCTACAGACATGGGGTAAATCACATGCAGGGGAACAAACAGTGCCCATGCTAGCCGGTCACCTAAGACATGACCAGGAGAGAGTACAGGACGACCGGAAGGAGAGAGCACGGGGAGGCTGCACACCTGGACCATCTCTGCTGCCCAGGGCCCTCCCAGGCCTGCTGCACACTTAGCATGCACTGTGTCTCCCCCTCCTCAGGGGAAAGAGATGGGCTAGCACATTTTTTTTTTTTTTTTTTTACTTTTTTT
>NDGN011439860.1:0-12563 GCA_002564285.1 Tympanoctomys barrerae
CTTGTTTGGAACAAAATGAAATGCTTATTACATTGTATTTTTCCTGCTTGCTGTTTTTTTCTCTTAGTTTCCAAGTTATGCATTGAAGATAAGATACCCTTAAGCAGAAATATGCACACGAATACCTATTAAAATAACTCCCATCATTTGATGGTAGAACATCAAAGGATTAAAAACAAAACACACAAACTATTTTGGATGAGTATCTGTGTGTTTTCTTTATTTTTCACAAATAACTTTGTATAAACTTATAAATGTAATGTGACATTTAAGAGAACTTTAACTTCATTTTGCAGATTTGACAGTAAGGAAGGCATTTTTGCCAGAGTATATTCTTCAAAACTCCAGGGGGGCCTTAGAGAATCATTTCTGAATGGATGAGAAAATTCCTTTCTACTTTAATAAAATTAAAGAATTTCATTCCCCTCCTGTCTCATCCTTTCCCCTCTGGATTTATATACTTTTTCCATTTCAGCTCAGGAAAGGTAGGAACAGCAGAATCCTCCACAGTGACCTTGCTCCTGACACTGGGGATTCTGCCCCTAAACTCTAAGATGATTCCTGTTCTCCATGGGCCTTAAGGATTCCTCCACATCCGGATGTACAAACAGGGCCTTGTCTGGAACTTCATTTTTCAGCCCACTGTGCAATTTTCCTTGAGCTGTCTGTGTCTTCAAGCAATTCAGAGTCTCCTTATTCCCAATCACAGTCACCTCTGCTCTAAGACATGTCCTCTGCTTTGGTTCTCTCTGAATAAGTGCTGTTTATTAACTGTTGAGCATCCTCGTAAGATCTCTCTTGGTCTTGAAAACAATTTTAATCTTCTCTTACCCATTTATTTTCTTAAACTGCTTTTCTGTATTTGCCAATGGTCAATATTTGTGGAGAGTTTTAAAATTTATAAATTAAACTTCAACTTAATTTAAAAAGCATTTTTGTTGTATGTTATCTCTGCCAGACATGGAGTTGGGTCCATGAGTGAATAAAGACCAGTTTTTGTTTTCAGAAGGCTCACGCTCAGCTGTAGGAGAGAGAGACAGATGTATACAGATGTGTAACTTAGCACTCTGGATAGCTCCAGTAGACCACCACACCCAGGAAATGAGGAAGCACAGTGAAAAGAAGGCGGCTGGGTGGGCCTTGAGGCATAAGCAGCGGTTGGCAGAGCAGAGAAAAGCTTCATTGCCATGTAAAGACACAGAGGGGAAAGTGCATTAAACTGGAGAACTGTGTTGTCTGGCTAATCAGGTAAATATTCCTGTCAACTAAGAAACCATTTGGATACCATTTAATCCTCATACGATTAGACTTTCTTGAACCTATTTTATAGGGAAAAATTTCCCTAGATGTAGTATTTACTGTTCAACAAAGGAAGGCAGACTTGAGCTACTTGTACACTGAAATACAACAGGAAGGACCAGGTGCTCAGGAGCCAGAGGGGGCTATCCTCCCGGATGGAGTAAAAAAGAAACAGGTTCCAACGTGTCCGGTGGGAGGTAACACATTCCCCAGGGCTTGAACCACCAGAGGGAATTGCCCTATGCCGCCTGGTGGCCAGTCCTGTGTACCATGGGTAGTTCAGAGTCCCCCTGGCAGCCAGACATAGGAGTTAACAGTCACTGTTGCAAGGGATGCTGAGTCTGACAAATACCAATCATTTGCCTTTATCAATCACATTCAACCTGAAGTACCCCCAATGGAACAAAGTGAGGATATGTGTATATTGACTTTTCTGTCTAAATTCAATATATTTCTAAATGAAAGTATTAAACTCAAGTCACTATTTAAATTGTATGTGGGGGAGCCAGGCAGGGTCATCCATCTATAGTGCCACCTACTGTAGGCAGGATTGCTTGAGCTGAATTTTGAGTTTAGTTTGCACAACACAGAAACATACCATCTCAAAAAAAGTTGATGGGGTCAGAATGAATGTGAGGCTCTGCTTAATGACTCGAATTCCTTGACTGTGGGCCAGGGAAGTAGAAGGCCACGGAATGTCTGAGTTGGAAGGAAGACACTTGGTGTAGTCTTGTTTTCCTCACCCACCTGCTCAAAACCCAGCTGCAGATCATTGTGGTCGTCTCCTGAAGAGGGTGGGATCCAAGCATATTTTAAATAAATTCACCAAGATATAAGGGATTTACCTTTCAGGAAAAAAGAACTCAGTCACGGACGTCCTCGCTACTGCCCTCCTGCCCTCTGGAGCTCGAGGACCCCAGGCTCGGCTCGCAGTCCGATCCGGGATGCCCCGGCTCACCTGGTCAGCCTACTTGCACCCGAAGACACCGCGACCCTGTCTGCTCGCCTTGGCCCGAGTCCCGCCCCTCGGGGAGAGCAGGGCCCGCCCTCATGCCAGGCTGAGCCAATCAGGTGCTGTGATCTCAGACGTAGGCTGACGCGCGGCGCCGAGTCGGCCGCCGGCAGACTCCCCGCCTCGCGCTCGGCGGCGCGGCCCCGGCAGTCGTGAGGCCGGGCGGCCCGGCGCCCCGCGCCCTCCCTTTAGACAGCCATGCAGAGCCCCGCCGGGAACGTGAGCCGCGGGCTGACAGGCGGGCCGCCCTCCACGGTCGCCTCTGGGGCGGGCCGCTGCGAGAGCGGCGCGCTTATGCATAGTTTCGGCATCTTCCTGCAGGGGCTGCTCGGCGTTGTGGCCTTCAGCACGTTGATGCGTGAGTCCGGGACCCCAACCCCTCCTCAGGCCCCGCGCTGGGAGACCCCCGCCCCATCCCGCGGACCCTCTTATCCAAAGCGGTCCGGCCTGGGGACTGGGCCCTTAACCAAGATGCCTTCCTCCCCCGCGAGCCCAGGCTGGGCATTCCCGGACTTGAGATCGTTCTGTTCCTAACCCCACCGTCCTGAAGTCGGGAGGCACCCTGCAACACCTTACACGTCCGTCTTTTGAGATGCCAGTCTAAAACTTGTCCCCCTTCCCAACCTTTCATCACGGATTAAGGTTACCCCGAATGTGGCATCCCTCTCTATCCCTTCTCAAGGGCTCGTCCGTAGCCTTTCCCCTTGCGCTTTGAACCCACATCCCTACATCTAGTCTAGTGCTGAGCGTTTTCTTTTTTCTTTTTTGCACTTCACTCTTAAAGGATTTGCATTCTCTGTTATTTGAATCTTGCTACCGTGCATCCCTTGCGTTTCCTGAAGTGAGTGTGGCAGGTTCCCACATTGTTTTCCAGAACCACTGGCCCCCGCCCTGTGATCCCTTTATTTTCCCTTGGTCATGACAAGACCTGCCCAGACGGCCCTCTCACACACACCTCCTCCTTTCTCCCCCTTCTTCTGCAGCAGGACCACCTGTTCTTTGTCCCGAGCTGACCTTAAGTTGCATCTCAGGACTTCCCTGGCTGTTCCCTTTCCCGACCCACTTTTATGATGTGTATATGAAATTTCTTTGCTTTGTATGAAACTCAGGCAAACTAATGACTTAATGGAGAAAGAGGCGCAGAGGGTCCAGAGAGATCCCAGAATCCCTGTGCTGTCACTAGGGGCACTTCCTTGGGAGTTTCCTAATGAGAAGAAGTCCCAAAAGGCCCTGGTTGCCCCATGGGAAGAGGTGGGGGTAGTGTGTCTGTCGTGTGTGGCTTAGAGTTGGTGAGGGTGTTGTTTTGTTAGAGCATATTCTTTTTATAAAAATAGCTAGCTTTGTGTGGCACATGGGCCTAGGAGGACCCTGTGATCAGATTTTGGGTGAAGATAAGGTTATAACTGTGGGTACAGAAGCTTTAGTTCCAAAATGACTTGCTCTCAAAACTTCCCTGCTGTGCTCAGTGGGCAGGGTTCGGGCAGCTGTGTGCAGATATCATACAGGGTCTCATTACCTTACTTGTTTATAACAAGTGTTTGCGGAAGTGAATTATCTGAGGCTTCAGGTGACCCTGGATAGGTTCTGACCTGCCACACTGCTTTCTTCCAGTTTCTTGTCCTTGATAAATCTTGCAACAAATGTTCAACTTTAGCGTTTGCTACTTTTTCTTTCCCTTTTAGACTCTGTTTGCCTTGCTACCTGCTCTGCTGAACAAATACTTATTCCCACAAATGATTTGTTACAACTTTAGCCAAATTTAGTTGCTGATTTGGGAGCATGTGTGTGTGTGTGTGTGTGTGTGTGTGTGTGTGTGTGTGTGTGTGTTAAAGACTTTGTGAGTAGGGCCTCACTCCTCTCTCACTTCCCCCACTGCCAGCCAGCCCTCCTTTCTCTCTGGAAGAACTATAGACTTAATTTGGGAGGCAGGTGTTCTAAGAATTGAATTTAGGGCCCCACTCGTACTGGGTCTACCAGGAGACTGTATTCTCAGATTTTTTTCTTTTGTTCCTTGACCAGAGATTCTGTGTCCTACCTTGCTGTTATGGCTTCTAACTAGGTGTACGCCCCCCGCCCCACACACACACAAAAAATCCCTCATGCAGTCATAGGTGGGGTTTTTCAGAGGTGACTGGCTCCATTCACATGTGAGATACTGGTATTAAGTGTGTGATGTGGGGATCATGGGTGTGTGATTACTAAATTAGTCACTGATTGGTTTGGCATAGTGGATAATGGGAAGGCCCTTTGTGGGTGTAATGTTACCCACCCCTAGTGTGGGTAGCCTGATAAAGTACAAGGATAAAGAACATTGTTGTTGGCCACTTGCTGTTTCTTTGCTGCCTTCTGCCTGCCATGAACTGTTTCTCCTCTGTGATCCTCCTCTATCTGCTTTGGAGCCAGCTATTAGGAACTGAAACCGCTACAAACTCTAAACTGAAATAAACCTTCCCTCTTTAACTTTGGGTGTCAGGTATGTTGTCTCAGCTATGAGAAAAGTAACTAAGCCCCTAGCTGTGGCCTGCCTTGTCCCCTCTAGGTTTTGGCACTTGTAATTCAGAGGGGGAAATGGGATTATGATGGGATAGAGTTGCTCACAGCTGAGGAGGTATGCACAATTGAATGTGTTCAGAGTGCAGACGAATTCAAAACCTTTGGCTACGTGCTCACCTCTATTTAATACTAAGTGTGAGTATATAAATAAATTCCACTGTAGTGGGTGCTGTCTCTCTTTGAAAACTGGAAAACAAAATAGACTTGTGCTCAGTGGAAGTCTTTATGTAGAAGGGGTTGGTGGAAGTGGCTGGTAGATACTGAGACGATGGAGAGTATGAGAGATGAAGAATTGGAAGGGTATCTATCCCAGCATGCCATGCTCGCCCCACTCTCAGGGTGCACTTAGATGGCCACTGAGACTGGGCGCGGTAGTGCGCACCTGTAACCCCAACTCTTTGGGAGGCTGAACACAGGCAGATCACTATGAGTCCAATCTATGTAGTGAGACCCTGTAGACCCTATAGATCCTTACTAAAAAAATACAATAATAATAATAATAATAATGATTAAAAAAAAAAGAATTGGAAGGGCCAGAACTGCTTCTGCCCTAGACCCAGAAATGAAGCCAAGAGCAAGGCCCTCATTACTCTACCTAAATGCAGAGGCAGCAGGTCAAGGCGGTCACCTGTGGAGCTGGACAAGATCCCCCTGGTGCGACTCAGTAGGGGATATGCTTTGTGTGGTCTTGCTGAAGTAGAGCTGGGGAGGAGGCGCCTTCCTGAACTGCTGGGAAGAGGAAGAAATCCCCAAGAGGCTGCCTTATACACCGGAGTAGACTTTGCTGGGGAGTAGAAGGGCAGCTGAGGTAGTGATCTCAGAAAGTGAAGCCGGCGCTGTTAGGCTCTGAGGGCGTTGGCCCACTTGGCCCAGCTGCAGGAGGTAAGGGCCAGGCTCCTGGATGTGAGTGTTGCTGGCTGCCCGTAAGGAGGGAAGAGTGTGGTTTGTTCAGAGAAGGCCATGCCACCCGTTATTATCGTCTGCAGGCACATTTTAAGTGCTACTCAGTCTGGCCTGAGCCGTTAAAACTAACAATCCCTGTCCTCTTTGCCGCCATACTCATTCCC
This sequence comes from Tympanoctomys barrerae, assembly GCA_002564285.1. NCBI lineage: Eukaryota > Metazoa > Chordata > Mammalia > Rodentia > Octodontidae > Tympanoctomys > Tympanoctomys barrerae. The sequence continues at coordinate 5,932 of NDGN011439860.1, forward strand.
CTTCCAGGTGTTTGTGTCCAGGCAGTAGACTCAGTGCCTCTCTTCTTGGATGCCTCTCACTCTAGGGACAGGAACTTGTGTTTTCCTGCTAGACCAGCTCCCTTTGTAGGCAGTGAGCCCACTTCTCTGCCAGACAAGCTGAACGATCTTCCTCACTTCAAATCCCCGATTTCAGTGAATCCTCAGATCACTGGGTTTGTGTGACATTTATTTTGTTTTTAACATAGACACCCCTTTAACCAGTTGTTCCATTTTTTTTAGCTGGGAGATTTTGTCCTGGGGAAAGATGTCACACAGATATTCGCCCCAGGGAAAATACAAGGATTATTGCCACTCTGGCACTCTAAAAGACTTCTTGGCTCATGTATGTTTTTGTAGGCTTGGTCCAGGCAGTTGTGAGCACATATGCCTGTCCTATCTGTGGATTCTTCAGTCTGTGTGACCATGCAGACTGTCACAGGCTACCTCCGTGGGCACATTCTGATGCCAGCATCACCTCAGTCATGAAGTTGTGGGCTTTGCAGAGGGTCCAGCTAAGGAGCCCTGTGTGTGCAAGGAAAGCCAGGCAAACCCAGAGGCCAGCTTATTAGGTGACTTTCCACTCTGAGTCTTCTGGAATCTTGTGGAAGTGACTGATTGTCTTCATAAAAAAAAAAAAAAAAAAAACGAAAACAACCACTTTAAGTGAGAGGGCTAGGTTGTGCTCTGCCTATCAAGCAATTCTTATTTTGGTAACTTTGGCTCTGGTGTGTGATTCAGTGAAGTCACGCAGACCGGAGCTGAGCAACCCTGGCACTCAGCAGGTTGTTCCAGTGTGGGGAAGTTGCCCGGCCGTCAGCCCGAGGTCACCATTGGCCAGTGTGTGTGTTGGCATGTGTGGGTGTTTATTCTCACAGCTTGTGAGTGCAAAGCAAACCCAAGCCTTCTTCACTGTGCAGTTGAGAGCTCTGAGTTGGAGTGTGGAGAGAATTAGCTTTTAATAAAACAAGCATTTAAGAGCTTGGATAAATCTGTTTTCATGTCACCGATATACAGACCAGCAGGCTGGCAGAAATCTGTGTGGTACAGGAACAGTGAGCAGGGCAGTCTTTTTCCTGTGGCCCAAGTAAAATCACATCCAGTCCACCTTAACCTCCAGAATGCTTGGTGTTTTCTGTCCTGTTGAGCTGACTGCTCTACATCCCCTGCTGGTGCAGCCTTGCTTCAGATCACCACTCCCACACCCTACACTACATCCCAGTTTTTATGTCAGCAAATGTCAGACACAAAGGAAAGATGAAAGACAGTACAGAGAACATCTGTCTGCCTTGTACCTAGACTCAGTGATTGTTTGAACTTTACCACATTTACTTTATCTCCTTTGGGGGAGGGGGGTGCTTGGCTATTGGAAGGAAAGTTGCAGCAGTACCAGATCACATGTCATCCCTGAGGACCTCGGGTAAGGTTCCTGGGGCCAGTCTTCTCCTACATAGCCGCGATCTCTTATACAACCTAAGAGAATTAAGAATATGGTGACTCCATACTATTACCTAATAAAACATTCTGTATTCACCTTTCCCCAAATATCACAAGTCTTTTCTAGCTAGAGTGTTAAAAAACTGATCCAGGAGCTTGGGAGATAACTCAGAGGCATAGGCGCCTGCCCGGCAAGCGCAAGGCCAGGGAGTTTGATCCCTGGAACTGGGCATGGTGGTGCATACCTGTAATCCCAGCACTTGGGAGGTTGAGTCAGAAAGAATTGTTGCAAGTTCAGGACCAGCCTAGGGGCTGCAAAACTGAGCACAAGGCCAGCCAGAACAGCATAGTGAGACCCTGTCTCTAAATAAATAAATAGATGTATATAAAAAAAAAAAAAAACTGATCCAGTCAAGGTATATACATTGTATTTGGTTATGTTCTTGAGTCACTTTTGCTTCTGGAAGAACCCCCTCCTCCCATACACACATACCACACACACATATTTTATTCTTTATTTTCTTTCATTGCTTTTTTTTTTTTTTTTNGAGGATTGAACCAAGGGCCTCCCACATGCTAATAGGCAAGTGCTCTGTCCCTACACTACTCTCCAGCCCAGCCCCTCCCCCCACCCCATGCCTTGGTTTAAATACATTAACTCTTTTTTTTTTTTTTTAAATACATTAACTCTTGCAAGAGTGCTGGTCATAGATGAGAAAATTGTCTCATATTGTGGAGATGTCTCCATGTGTCACTGTGGTGGTGGTTGTTTCACTGACCCCTGTGTTTCTTCATTTTGGTCTGGAGGAAGAATTTGATCCTGAAATCTTTTTTTATAGCAAGAACACTCCCTAAGCAGTGCTCTGTGCTTCTTGTTACATCCTACTGGGCCGCACAGACGTTCAGGCTGCCTCACTGTTGGTTAAGGTCAATGCCTTAGAGTTGGAGGGAGGAAGACCCTTATCTCTCCCTTGTAAATGTACATTTCTCTTTGGCAACCAATAAATGATACCATTGGGTATCATTAGGTTTCTCAGTAACCTTTCAATCCAGTGATGATAAAATGCAAAAACGCAAATATGGCTTCATTGGAGCTGGAGCTCACAATTTGGGGCCAGCACCCACTCCATAAAATGCCACTGTCCTTTCCTCCCTGTGAAGCACCAGTCCAGGCAAAGAAAGAACATTCCATTTTCTGTCCCAGGCTGGTATTGTACTTATTGTACTAAAAGTAGTACAGACAATGTTAATATGTTGGCTGGCTGAGGGTCTTTATTTCTAGAAAGTTTTGAGATTTTCTAAATGCTAATTTATTTGGAAACACTTATGATGATCTCCTACCTTATTTATAATAAGGTTCAGTAATTTGAAATAAAATCAGGGCAAGTTAGAGTTATCTGAATTGGGAGACAATCTGAATTATAGAATGATTTCATCAACTACAGGTTTTGGACTGTTAAATGCCTCTGTTGGCCAAGGGTTACTCTATGAGAGGCTACCACGATTCTGTTCCTTAATGGTCTTTTAAAAATCATTTGCACTTAGTGTAATATTAAGGTGAAGTGATGAAGTTTTACAAGAGATTAAAAATAGCAGGATCCGTCTTTGTGGATCCAGTCCAGGGTTCCACTTTTTTAAAAAACAAAAATATATTTATTTTTATATATTTGATACAGGGTCTCACTATGCAACTCAGTCTCAGCCGGCTCAGCGACCTAGGGGTGGGGCCGCACAGGATGTGGTGTCGGGAATCAAACCCCAGTCCCTGCGCTTGTCTAAGCAGGCACTTGCTTAGTCAGCTGAGCTATCTCAATTCTCCACTTCTGCTTCGCCCACAGAGTGCCCTTGAGCAACTTGTGTGTGCATTCCTCAGAGCTTCAGTATCTTCCCCAAAGAAGTATAAGACAGTGTCAGACACCCAGAAGGCCCTCAGTGAAGCGATGGGAGTGTTATGGTTTATGTATAAAATGTCCTCCAAAGGCCCATGTGCTCAGAGGTGGTGCTTTTGGAAGGTGATTGGATTATGAGCACTCTGACCTCATTAGTGGGTTACTATGTTGATGGATTCATAACTTGATGGCATTATTGGGAGATGACAGAACTTAGGAGAAGGGATCTAGATGAAAGGAGTGGGGTCATGGGGGTATGACATTGAGGACTATATCTTTTTTTTTTTTTTTCTTCCCCAGCACTGGAGGTTGAATCCAGGACCTTACCACGGGTCTATATCCTCCAACCTTGTTGTATTTTTTTTTGTTTTGAGATAGGGTCTCACTAAGTTGATAAGTTGCCCCGGGTGGGATCCAACTTATGATTCTCCTGCCTCAGCTTCTCAGAGTGCTGGGGTTACTTTGCTGACTTGGGGGCTATATTTTGTCCCCTGACCTTCCCTTCTGGATGGCTTGCTGCTGTTCTGTTTCCTAGCTGCTGTAAGGTGAAGTACTTTCTCACCACACCCATCCACTGTGATGTTTGCTTTACCACAAGGCCCAAAAGCTGACCGTGCACCGAGACCACCAAAACTGTGAGCCAGAATAACCTTTCCTCCTATAAGTTGTTCTCAGCTAGTTGGTCACAGTGTTGAAAAGCCAATACAGGGTAATGTCATCATGTGTGTTATTACAATATACATGCATTCAGGAGCTCTAGAAAAGTTAATAGCTTGTTTCCTGAGTTAGGAGAATTTCCTGTTTATTTATTTTTTGCTTGTCCAATTTCCTTCCCACTAGTCTTTTTTATGGAGTACATCATGTAAAACCTTTACTCTAACCAGCAGGGTTGTGAATTCCAAATGGCTCAGTAGACATCGCAGTCTTCTTTTCACAGGTCTTGAGAGGGCAAAAAGACTGAGCTGTGCAGCTTCCAGGTGACAGACTGCATTCAGGGCACTGGCTTTCTTTCACCTACATCCACGGTAATAGCTTTGTGGCGCTGGCCCCTAGAGCTGGTCTCCTCCTGTAGTTTGCTCTTCCTGAGTAACCTGTGTGCTAGCTTTTATACTCACACTGATATACTCACTGAAACCCAGGAAAAAAGGTTGTACACAGCTCCTGGTTGGTAGGTGCAGAGAGGTGAGAGGTGAGCCAGGTCCCCCAGGTTCTAGGCACTTTCCCATCATTGTGGATTTACAGAAAACTGGTCTGGCCTTTGTGGAGACTTCCTCATCTGTGCAGAAGATGGTGGTCCTATCCACAACTGAGTCTAGAGCTTGCAGTGGTAACAAAACAGCCTTCTGTGGCACACATGCCCTAGGTTCACCACCACTGGTCTAGTGTCAGCAGCAGAGGATGAGATTTCCAGAGTGCTGTGTTGTTTAAGATTGCCTATTTTTTACAAGATTTGTTTGCCTAATGCTGTATGACCATGTGTTAGTCAGCTTTCCGTTACTATGACGAAACACCTGAGAAAGATAATTGAAAAGAAGAAAGGTTTGGTTTTGGTTCAGTAATTTTTGCTCACTTGACTCCATTGCTTTTCACTGTGCTGAGGCAGAGGACGTAATGGCAGGCAGCATCACGCGGAGGCTTTTTATTATTAGCTAGCTTTTATTGACTATCTATCACATACCCTAGAGGTGTAGACACTTCAGTCTCTGTTTTTTTATCCCAACTTTGATTCTGTACAGCTCTCGGAGCGTGGCCAAAGTCGTGTCATTTGGCGCAAATCCTGGGAACTGCTGCCACCCTCCTTGAGAGTTTGGTCCAAGGGCTTGGTAGGGTCCAGCTTTGCTACGTAGTGCTTCTGACGAGAATGCCACTTGTCTGCGTGTTCTAGAAATCCTGTTCCTACTGTTACTAAGAAACCAGGTCTTGGTGCAGCAAGAACCAGCCCCCCTTCCTTGTCCTCAGTTCCGAGTGCCCTTCATGAAAGCAGTCAGTCAGGAGACGTAGGCCACGCAGAGGTCTGGGTAGAAGATGCTGCGAAGCAGATGTAGAGAGAGTTGCCCCTTCGGTGAGGAGGCAGCAGCGCCGTGAGGGCATCTACACCAGCTGAGAGTTTGGACGCAGTTTTAGACAACCAAGAATTACTCACATGATCTGGGAACAAGGTAATTATATGCTTGTCACCATTTTAATTAGAAATTACTTAGAGACTGAAAAATGTCTCCCTGTCCTTTTTAAGTCGTGTTTCCTCAGGGGCTTTAATCATGTAAAAAACCTACTAAAGATTAAGTTTTTCTTTGAAAACGCATCTTAGCCCAAGGCAGGAGGGTCTTCTGAGAACATTTCCCTGCCTGCTATTATTAGGCTATTGGCTCTGGCAGCCAGGAATGCAGTTTGCCTTGTTCTGGAGTGAGACACCCAGGGGGTTAGGCAGCAGAGGGAATGTGCGCAGTGTGTAACCTGAAGGTGGCGGACGCTCTGGGACTGGTTTGGGTTTGAGACCTAAAAAATGATTAATGAGTAAGTAGGGATACATGGAGGGTCAAACTTAGGTGTTTTAATATGTTCATCTTTCTCATAATATTCTTTTTCCTCCAGCTTTTATTCTCGTCTGTGGACTTTTCTAGGCCTCCTAAGATTATCTGTATTTTTCACAGGCTTTTCCATTTTCCTATAAGACATTTTCTTTCTTTCTTTTTTAAAATGTATTTAGTACAAAGTCTGCAGGGTCTCACTACACAGCTTGGACTCATCGTGATTCTCCTGTTTTCAGTATCCCAAGTTCTGGGATTACAGGCACGCCACCACACCCAGTCTGAGAAGACATTTTCTGTTACTAATATGAAATGATGTAGAGGGCAGAAAGGCATTTAAAAACAATGGAAGCGCAGCTGCAGCACCTGTCACACCCTCCTAGCCAGACTATGTGCAGTGATTGTCCTGGCTGAGGCGACACAGGGCATTCAAGCAGGATTTCTATCCGGCTGGAGAGTTTGGAGCTGAAATACTTGTCAGTCATTACAGAGCACAAGGTCCCTTGCACCTGGCATGTGTAATGAGCGGTCACCCGAAGAGAGTGGGGCGTGGGAAGAGGCACACGGAACACACGTGGCTTCTCTTGTTGGCCAGCTTTGCAAGTGGGTTTCTAACTTTCCGTTAACTGCTGGTTCTTAGGCTTACCAGAGCTGCTCCAACTCTGTCCTGAGGTCTGCAGCAAACTGGGACCCAGGAGCACAGGAGGGCCAGAGCCAAGGAGTACATTTTGGGGTCTTATGGACAAGTTCTTTTCTATCA
>NDGN011439862.1:0-10939 GCA_002564285.1 Tympanoctomys barrerae
AAAAAAAAAAAAAAAAAAGAAAAGAAAAGGAATACATGTACAAAAAAGATGCAGAGCAACTGGGGCACACTGATACCATAGCTAGGGCTACATAATTTCATAGCTGTGCTATTTTAAATTTTAGGAAAGGGAAGTATAAGATTGATATGGACTTATAATAGCAGGTGATGATTTTTATAGCCATTGGAGGTTTTTACTAGGTTACTTTACACACATAATTATATAGAGTAATTTTATAAATTTACACCATATTGAATTTAATAAATATTAAATTTTTGCAACATGCTCTAATAATTGGTAAGGGAAAGCCATGCAGCGTTAGCTGTTAATCAGTTATCTGCACTTACAGAGAGCCTGGCTGCTTTGACCAATTAGTTTAACCAGACATCCAAATTGCTGCTATAGCACAAGCTAAAAATTTCAGTACAGTACCTAAAGGGAAATAAAGCTGACCAGCTGTGCAGGTACCACCTAGAGACTGTTGGTAAATAGGACCACCCATAAGCAGCTTAAAATGTCATAGAAATTATGAAAGTGAAATTGGTTTGTTACATCATTCCTGGCCTTTAAGGGCTACTGGCCATGCAGGAAAAAGGGTTATTAAAAACTTAAAGAAGGACTAGCAAGGGGATTTTGGAGAAAGCCACAAATGTACACCAGGGACTTGCGGCATATGGAAAGAAAGTGCTAAGACGGCATCATAACTGGGCTCTCTGGGTTCCACTCCTAATGGATTTCTGTCTTCTATTCATTCACCGGCCTTTACTGAGCCTTGCATTTGTCACCACGGGAAGGATAAAGATGAATGAGACCCAGCCACTACTTTCACACATACTTACACAAATAAATATAGTATAAGAAATTCCTGTACAAAGATAGGAAAAAACCATGACAGTTCAGATTCAAAAATACTTCTAACAATGCAAACCAAATCGGTAGCTTTTTACTCTGTGTAATCAAACTCTGAATCCTGGAGTTGTAAAGAATGCAACTGATAAGATGCTGAGGGTGGAGGAACGCTATACATTCAAAGACTAACAATGATCACTCTTACCACACGAATTGTCTTCTATACCTGGATGTAATTTGATAATTTAACAAAGAGCCTTTGTAATATCGTAGCAGCACAGCCTAGAACAGCAAGGCAAGTTCCGTAATTCAAACTCTCGTGAACAATGGTCCTTTTCTCCCCTCTGGTGGAAGATCATTTGGATGGACTCCAGGGTCCCGGAGTACACTGCTTGCCCATGCGTTTCAAAGATGTGCTTCGTCCCCATTGTGTTGGCTGCAGACAACCAAGCTTGTTTTCCACACTTCTTAAGGAAAGCTTAGCTTTGGGAATTATTGCATCAAGAATAAGCAGATTTTGAAAAATTTAGAACTTAGAAGTCACATTCACCTTGCAAATGATCTAAACACTGACTCAAATTTTTAAAAGGTGAGGTTTTACTTCTCACAAAACAACCAAATCAATCAACTTTATCAATCCTCTTCAATAATACCTGGTTCTCTTATTAAACCAGCTGAAGTAAACTGGCTGCTTCGTGACTGAGTCCACCACAACTGGCAGCTGCTGGGCAGGACCGCCCACCCTCGGGAAGGTGTACACGGCGCGCACCCCAGGGAAGCGCATTATTCCTGGCACTCAGCCCAAGGCTCCAGCACTCAGTCTGCACAGGGCCAGACTGCCAGCTCACTTCCCAGCGCGCTTCATTCCATCAGTCCCTGCTGAGCTCTCCGGTACCTGTACTTCTGTTTCTATTACTACTGCACTTTGCCTTTGTGCCAGTTCATGAAACTCAAACACTTTTTTAAGAGCTATAAGCTACCCCACAGGCTTGCTTCACTTTTCCTTTAGACAAAGGTGGAAGGAGTTAAGGAATTATAGTTCAATACGTCTCAATGATAAAGTTGAGTGGCACACCTCTCCTCTGACACTTTATTTATTTATTTTTATTTATTATTATTATTTTTTTATTTTAGGGAAGGGTCTACAGGGTGTTCAGAGTCTCACTAGGAGATAAAGTGATCTGCCTGTTTACAGCCTCCCAATAGCTGGGATTACAGGCACATGCCACCACGCCCAGTCTCAATTGTCATCTCAGCGCACCCTTGGGGTGGGGCCAGCATGGCAGGCTTGGGGATCGAACCCCTGGCCCCTGTGCCTGCTTGCAGATGCTTTAATCTGCTGAGTTATTTGGCTGACCCACCCCTTATACTCTTTCACTCACTCACTCACTTTCCTGGGCAGTGTTTCCCACTAAAGAAAGGGCACACCAGAAGTGAAATTCACATTTATAAACAGGAAAATCAGCTACATGATATATTCATACCGGAATGCTACTCAAAACTTTTGAACAAGGGAAGATTTAAAAAACAAAAACACGTCAGGAATCAATTCACCAAGAGCGAGTAGATAACTTTCAAACAAACAGCTTTAAATTGTCAGGCACACATTTTCAGAAAAATTGGGAGTGCTTTAAGATAATTGATGCCAATCAGAAAGCAGAACTCTGTCTTCTGGGATAACACTAAACAAAATGTTCCAACTGTTCAAAGAAATGAAATTATGAGCCATCAGCTTTCAATCCATACACAAATAACAGGCTTTCTTCTAAAATCTGGTGCTTCATCCAGGATGCATATATGTGTGGAGAGGTGGATTCTATCACATGTGAAGTCTCAATCAGAAAAACCCACTACTGTTCTGCTCTTCCTCTCACATACAAAGCTATTTTACCCACTACCACGAAAAAAGTGTATTTTAATACTAGGAAAAGGCAGAGGCAGAATTCATTTTAAAACTTTGATTTCAATTATCATGAAATCAAAATAATAATATAAGCACTGGTTTAAATAAAATTACTAATAGAGCAGTATATACAAGCACAGGTAAAATGCCACCACCACAGGACTCTGAGTCTTTGTCTCAAAGGTGACCCCCTCACTGCCAACATTGAACGTGTATACATGGGATTGTGGGAACAATGAATTTTAACTAAAACTACCCCATCCATCAGAGCAAACATTAAGTAGTATGTACCAACTAGTTTTCTAATGCTTAAGTTTTTTAAACAATCAGCCTGCCCCAAAACATGTGTTTTTAATCAGAAATAATATACTTGGAAAAATGACAGATTCTTTTAACCCTACTTAGATACTGTATAAAAAGCAATCAGCACTACAGAAAATGTAATAAGCTCTATCCTCTTTAAAGCCAGCTTTCCCAGGCTTCCTGATAATATATTAGAGCTAAGGGTTTCACTGCGCACCAGCCACCCTGAGCTCCTTCCTGTTCTTTTAAGAATATTAAAGCCTCTACACTTGCAGGGTGCTGCACCACTGTGGAATCATTCTTCTCCCAGGCGCCTGGTCCCTCCCTCCTTTTGGATCTCGACTCAAACACCAGCTTCTCAGAAAGGTCTTCCTAACTCCCATCATTCCCTACACTCCCCCCTCCCCTTTCCCTTCCTTTCCTTTTCTCAGGCCGACCAAATTCTCTATCTGTTTATTATCTGGTTATCATCTCCACTAGAAAAAAGTTCCAGGTTGGCAGAGATTTGTCTGTCAAGGTCACTCTTAAATCTCCAGGGCTAAAACTAGTACCTGATAAAAACTATGTGCTCATTAAACAGTTATGAATGAGTGATTTCTACCTTCTCTCCCACTGCTGATATCCAGAATATACTTGTATATTTAAATTGTTTATTGATGCATATGGTATGAGGGCAGAAGGAATCATTAGATGTTTTAAGTTCTATTTTTAGAGCCTCATAATGTCAAGCAAGAAATTTCCAGACAGAAAGACCAGTACAGGAAAAGCAAATGTCGCAGGAGACATTATAACATATTTACAGGAATACAGAGAGCTCCCCACGGGAAAGTTGGGAAGAGTCAGGTAAAGAGGACAGGTAGTGAAAGATGAGGTATGAGATAAGATAGAAAACAAGAGTGAAGAAGGCTGGCAAAAATACGAAGTGACTGCTCAGGCAGACACAGCAGCCAGGGTTCAATGCCCAGCATACTGTGCCAGTCCCACCCCCAGGGCACACTGAGATGGAGATTGAGACTGAGCATGGTGGTGCATGTCTATACTCCCAGCTCTTGGGAGGCTGAACACAGGTGGATCAGTAAGAGCCCAATCTACATAGTGAGACCCTGGAGACCCTGGAGATCCTGTACTAAAATACAAAAATAAATAAATAAATAAATAAATAAAATCTATAATAAAATTCATCAACCATTTAAAAAGAAAGCAAGAGTGAAGAGCAACTGGGAAGGTCTGTGGGCAGTCCTGAGGTCTGTGTATCAGCTTATGGGAAACAGCAACCAGAATTTCATTTGAGAAAACAATTCTAGACACCTAGGATTACACAACCCACATAATCAGATACTCTTAGTTGGCATAGCAACTGCACTGCCCCACAGAAGCACAAAGATACAAGCACATCCATCGTAAATGATTAGTCCTTTATCATTCATACCAAAAATGATATTCATAATTTCTTGTCCATAAACCTTTAACTGATCAATTTTCCCAGGGAAATACTCTCAGCATGTTCCAATTTGAATATTTTCATCTTTTAATCAATTAGCTCTTGAAGAACACTTACATGACAATCTTTAATTAACAGATTCTTATTTTACACGGTGAAATAGTTTTCTTCAATCATTCAACATTAATATTATTTTGGGTAATGTACTATCCAACAAAAAATTCAGTTAGTTATTTTAATTAGTAACAAAAAAGTATGTGATACCTAAGATCTACCATTATCTAACAGAAATTTCAAATTAAAGGAAAAACGAGAGTTCAGCTGCCTGACACAAGAAGCATGTAAGTCTTATATTTTTAAGGTTAAAACAGATTTGATTTTAATATTTAACACTTGTTAATATAAAGAAAGTTAATACATAATGTACACTGTTAGTGTACTTTCATTTTTAATCAGACATCTTCAAATTAAAATTGAATGGATAGCTTTAATTGGTTTTTAAAGCACTCGCCCTCTCCCTGGCTTCTTCTGTATCTTTAGTATTCATAATAGAATCATTACTTTCCTCTTCCTCAGAGCTTACTTTCTGCAGTTACCAAAATAGAGTGAACACCTACTTCACATCAGGCACTAAGTCAAGCACTAAAGCACAAAGATAAAAACCGAAGATGTCCACACTGATGTCAGCCTTCCTGTAATTCTTCCTTCTTACCATTCAGGCATCGACAGGAATACAGAGGAGCCCTTGGGTCTCTACGGCTTATGTACACCACTTTTACACCCTCCCCACATGACTGCAGCCCAATGGCACATGTGTACATTTTCAATGATCTTTCTGATAATTTCCTTTCTACACTTTAAAAAGCAGCAAAACAGGTCAGAAAATGGCCAATTACAATGTCAGAACCATCTTTAACAACTTTTCTTTGCTCAGTTAACAAGTTCTGAATAATGTCATGTGACAGAGGATCCAGAAAGCGAATCGTTAAGAATGAACTAAGCAGAAGACCCAAAGTCAACAACTTTGAGGATATCCTATCACTGAGTTTCGGAGTCCTGGTCCACCGGGTCCAATGATTCACTGTAGGGACAATGACATACAATTCCTCTGCAGCACAAAACTGCCCAACTTCTGTCTTCCTGAGCCATTTTCCTGAACAAACCTTTCCTAGAAGTTTCCAACAACAGAACCATAAATGTACAAGAAAAACCATAAACATAGGCATTGACATAACCTATTCACCATAAAGACATAAAACAATGGGGAAAAGCCTCCAAAAATGTCTGTGTCCCTGGGGCACATACCTGGTAAGTACCAACCCTGGCATGCTTCATCCTAAACTACGCTGGTTTCATAGACCAAGGCCTATGCCAGCCCAGGACTCCCCACCAGCTTATGTAACTTACACAACTTCTGTTCAATTAATAGTTAAGTATGAAGGAGTCCAGATGTTTTAAATTTTAAAAATGACCTTTAGATATCAACCTTAATATTTACATTCCACAGAAGCAGTCACACTTTGGGAAGAATAAATACACAGAGCAACCATTTCAAAATGGAAAAGAGCAGATATGCACAAAATCCAAAACAGTCCCCCCAAGAGCATGAAAAAGGAATCTACAATCTTCACTCAGAAGCTGCAGGTACTGTTCTTTCATTCATGTGCTCCACATTTTTATGTACTTTTCTTAGAATGTGAGCACAAAATCTTGCTGGAAAAATGCTTTTCTCTGGGGAGAATATTTTTTTAACTTGATAGAAAAAATAGCCTGAATTTAAAGTAGTTTTTCTTTCTCATCAGAACAGTACTGTGACCTCGATGCAAAATATAATGAAAAACACAAGTCAATGCTATAAGGCAGAAAATGAAACGTGGGTTTCTGTCTGCAAAGAGATCAGATCGACAGCATCAGTTATTCCACACAACTGAAACAAAGAAAATATAAACAATATAAATAATCCTATGCATGCAATGACCCCTCCTGCCACTATTTCCCACAAGAAGATCTGGGTCCTACTGGGAAGCTGCTTCTGATGATCAGCCTTCTTCTGAAACGACCTACATTCTCAAAACAGATACATACACAGAAGTACTCTTAAAATCAAAATAAGATGAAAATAAGTAATATGTAAACCTTACTGCATTCCAATAAAACTTCCAGACCACAGTAAACACAAAACTTACTTAAATGGAAAAGGTGTGAGACTAAGATTTAAAAAGAACAAGTCTAACCTAGTTTGCTAAATGCATGGAAAGTTTTCCACAAACATTTATAGAACTGGCTAAAGAGCTGTGTGATCACAGGCAGAGGTCTTGAGATTACGATCTCCCTTTTATAAACTCAGCCCACATATAAATGATGGTTCCTTGGTAAACAACTTTATCCTTATGATCAGGGATACGATGCAGCATGAAAACAAATCTCTCATCATCGCCCTCCCTCCACAACTGTAACAAGTGAAAACAACCACATTAAGCTTAAATCTAAAGAAAGACTCTCTCCCTATCACTATGAGAAGGATCACCAAGGAGTATATATAATACAGTTCTGAAGTAGGAAATTAGGACATAGGAGGCCTGCTGGAACACAAGATGTAACCCATCAATTACAAAGACCTCCAACAAAGGCTAACCAGCAGGACATGATCTGTCAATCAAGACTATGTGTGGGCAGAGAAACTTCTGATGAACATGGTCTGAAGGAGTATAAAAGAAGGTGGCCACTGACTTTGCTGCCAATGTGATCTTCATGTTCCCTCATCTTCTCGTTTCTATAGTGGCCTGTCCTGCTTATGGGATGTCTCTTTTCTTGTTCTTTTCTTCACTCTTGTCTTCCTTTCTTCTCTTTTCTATACTTTTTATTTTTCTTGCTTTATTTTAAATACACCTTTGCATTTAATTACTCATTGTTTGTCCCAGCCAATTCTCTGGCAGGACAGAAAAAGCCTAGAATCACAGGCCATCACATTCTTCAGCAATAGTTCCCTAATAAAAAAAAAAACTCCTTACTGTTCCAAAGGCTACGAGAAATGGAAAGGATTCACCCATAAGAGGCATGAATGTGCTCATCTGAGAAAGATCACTAGCAACAATTATGACACACTATAGGTATCAACAAAATCAACAAAGCTAAACGGGACCCTCCAGTGGTAAAATAGGCAAAAGATGAAAGTTACAACTGAAGTGAAGGAATGGAAAATGTTTGAATAGGACTGGGGAGATAGCTCAGTGGCATAAGCATCTGTCTAGCTAGTGTAAGGTGCAAGGTCATGAGTTCTATCCCCAGTACTGCAAGAAAAAAAAAAAATGTTTGAACAAAAATTACGTAACCTATGAAATCAAAGAATGAGCACATGAAAGCACTGTTGCTGCTATGGCTGATGACAAATATGATGATCATTTAATCCTATTAACTACTCCAGAAGATGCACACTATTTTTCTCCCCATTTTACATAAAATATGACATTTACAGATATCAAGCAGAAGGCCAATGGTTACAGGATTAGTGGCCGTGCCAAATTTAGGACATGAGTAGGCTACATCTACTCATGTCAAAACCTATAAGCCAATGGCCAGGGAGATAGCTCAGCAGACTAAAGTGCCTGCTTAGGCAAGCGCAGGGAATGGGGTTTAATCCCTGACACCATATGCCACACCAGCCCCGCCCCCCAAGCATGCTGAGCCAGCCACCAAGACCGGGCACGGCGACGCATACCTGTAATCCCAGCACTGAGGAGGCTTAAAACAGGAGGATCACTGCAAGTCTGAGCTGTGTACTGAGACCCTGTACCAAACACATTTTTAAAAATCCCTACAGACAAACTGCCCTCTCTACTCCAGACCTCTCAGAATTCTGAATTTGTAGGTGGCCAAAAATATTACTTTTCCTTATTCTAATTACAAGATAACGATATGTCATACTCCTCATACTCTGCTCACTATGAGTCTCTCGGTGGCATGATCTCTAACCATGTCAATCTCTTCTTCACATCACATGTGGTGAGTGTTGTGTTAGCTTCAGACACAAACAACATTCTGTGCTTCCCTTACGAGCTCTACAGACTTGCAGTAATGGCAGTTCTTGGACTTACCTGTGTACAGTTCTTCAACTAGTGCACCATCACCTTCTGATGAAGGAATCAGATTATTTGCACTTTCTCATTGGAAACAAGGCTTCTCACTTTTCTCCCAGGTGATAAAGATCTGGGTAATTCTAGTGTTTGCTGACCCTAAAATGTGAGAAAGACCCCAAAACAAGGCTTTCCAGGAAAATTTAATGCCTATACATATTATAACATATAGAACAAAGATGTTCAAGGCATGTACATTCCTTTTATGACCGCTGAAAGTGTGCCCAATCCACCCATTCCCATTCATAAGATGGCTATATTAAGTCTGGGTCAATAATACACACTTTATAGACATGAGGTGTTACCCCTCTTGCCCTCTGTATGATTCTTTGGCTATAAAGGGGAAACATTTCCTAGGTTACTAACAAACCAAACTGGCCTTAGTCTACTTTAAAGATGTCTAAAGGGCTTCAATATGTAAGAAAGAGTCCTATCTCCATGAAGCTAACTGAAATCACAATAGAACGGTCTCTGCTCCCCTCACTGCCTTCTGAGCACACAGACGCAGGCTTGCCTGTGTTTCAGAATAATAATTTACCAATTTTATTGTACTGGGACAAAGATAGTCAATGGTTCTTTGTTTTTCTGGAATCTTAAGGGTATTCCTCAAGCCCTTTATGTCTGTCATGATTGAGATAAAAATCTGACGAAGGTTTAACTCTTATGTTGACACAAAGGGATCATTTTGATGTGAATTGTTTTGTTTGTTTTGGGTTTTTTTTTCTTTCCCCCTTTGGTACTGGGGATTAATCCTACAGTCATGTCCAGCCCTTGTTTTTATTTTTAATTTTTAGACAGTCTTAATAAGTCCATAAGTTGCCTGAGATGGGCTCAAACTTGTAATCTTCCTGTCTCATCCTTAAGAGCTGAAATTACAGATATATAAGAATAAGTGTGACTGTAAATTATGATTTTTAAAGCTCTGTGTCACTGATGAAGAGCCTTGGGCTGGACTGCCTGGGTTTACATTGTGACTTTATCATTTAACCCAGGTTTCTACATTCCACCATCAGAGGCTGACTTCCTAGAGTATGGGAATAGTAATAGCAACAACCGCTTAAGACTGTTATAAGAATTGAGGTAGTTGATTCTTTAAAAAAAAAAATGTACATAATAAGCTCTCCATGAGTGTTTACATTTTGTTTACATATAAAATAAAAATAATGTTGGCAGATCACTGAGATTTTGCCAAAGCACTAAGCAGTAACCCTGGGAGACCAACTACCATGTACTCCGAATCTAAGTAACTTAAAGCCTTACATGCAGTGGAATCAAAAAACAAGAGTGTGATTAAATTTTGAAGAAATTACTACAGTCAGATACACACATTCACCAATCCCCCTCAAATTACTCCCTCTCTTCAAACACACTCATCCCTTGTTTTTGCCACTATCTCAAGCAGGTCTGAAAGCCCCTTTTCACAAGTGTCCTTAGTTGTGCTGTTACAGGTGCTTCCATGTCCTGCTTCAATTCAAAGTATTTATGTTCCATGGTCAATTTGATTTCAGGGAAGAGCCAGCAGTTACACAGCACCAGATCCTATGTTAGCGGAGTTAGGACACACAACACTGCCTTCCCAAGCTGCCCTTCCAGTGGATGGTGATACACAGCAGCACTGAGCATATTGTTAATCCTACTATATAAAGACACTCAGGAAAGAAGATTTCTAGAATTGTTTTAGAAAGTAGTAAAAACAATGGGCTAAGTGTGTGTGAAACCAAGGGCACTATTCTGAGGTCAATTGATAGGAATGTGCCTTTTCTATAATTTGTTTTTTGTTTTTGTTTTTGTATTTAAGGGAAAGGTCTACAGGTTGTCCAGGGTCTCACTACTGGATTGGACTCACAGTGATCCGCCTGTTTACAGCCTCCCATAAGCAGGGATTACAGGCACACGCCACCACACCTAGTCTCATTTGCTGTCTCAATGTGCCACGGGGGTGGGGCTGGCCTGGCAGGCCCAGGGAACAAACCCCTGGCCCCTGCACCTCCTTGCAGGTGCTTAAATCCGCTGAGCTATTTGGCTGGTCCTATAATTTGTTTGTATTTAAACAGTCACCATGTTTTCCAATCACCTTTTGTACATATATCAGTAAAAATATATCTGATATTCTAAATATATACTATTATATAAGAAAAAATATAAGCAATACTCCAGCAAGGAAACTATGCTTCTATATAAGTATTTTATTGCCTATTCAGAAAATCCAACAAAAAGTGTCTTAAATCTACACAGAAAGCATAACAAATATGACTGTTATGGTTTGTGTCTAGTTGTCCCCCCAAAGCCTCATGCAGTCATGGGGTGGGG